>JAJONR010010094.1:0-10565 GCA_029582245.1 Solanum etuberosum
CAAGATTCTTCTTCAATGTAAGTCCTTCTCCAAGAATTTCATTCTTTCCAACTCAAATTCCTTCATACAATTATGAATCACTAATGAAAATCATAATTTTTGGTCATAGAGATTTCAAGAAACTAATTCAAGAATCTCAAGAAAGGTTTTCTTGATTGTTTACCTTCAAGCTAGGGTTTCAAGACTTCTAATCAAGATTCTTCTAGAACCTTGTTCTTCCAGGTATGTAAGGCTATCATAGTATTGGACTAGTTCGTCCTCACGCCCTACATCTACTTTCAGATCAGTAAAAGAGTAATCTAAGATTCTTTTCCTAGATTTGAGTATTCTTGAGATAAGTTGATTTGAGTTCTTAAGTTCATGTTTCTTTTAAAAATTCTATTCCTAATTATTGAGTTCTATATTGTTATTGAGATCCTAGAGTTGATTTGTTCATGTCTATATTTCAGCATGAATCCTATTTTGAGTTATAAATTTTGAAAAGCTTTTTTTTTTTAAAGCCAACACTTGAGTTCTTAAACAGAGTTTTGAGGAAGTAAGTATGAGAATGAGAAGAGTCATATACATGAGTCCATATTGTTATGTCGACCCTTGAGTCAAGTCGTTCATGCCCATAAATTCTGCACGAACTCCATAAATTGAGTATCTTTGAGAGGAGTAGTATCTTCAAGTTTTAAGTCTTGAGTATTGAGCTCCTAATCATTTTGAGATTTATCCCTAATCATTGGACTACTACATGTTAACAATGAAGGTCCTTGAGTTGAGTAGTTCATGTCCATAATTCCGCATGAACCCTATGAGTCGAGCAGTCTTACGATGAGAAGTATCATTGAGTCCTTGAGGTGATTAGTTCATGCCCATAATTCCGCATGAACCCTCCGAGTCGAGCATTCTTGAGATGAGTAGTATCATTGACTCATTGAGTTCGGGAGTTGTTGAGTTCCAAGTATTGAGTTCTATGCATGGTTATTGAAAACCTTGAATTTAGTCGTTCACGTCCATAATTCGGCATGAACCCTAGCTTAAGAAGTCTTTTTACAAATTATTTTAAAACCTGTTTTAAAGACTTGAGCACTTGAGTTTGAGAAAGAGTAGAGTTGAGTTCATTTTTTCAAAATGAATATATGGGAACTAAGTATTCCTAAGAGTAAATGTTTTCACATTTAAAAGAGGAGGAAACTGAGATTTCCAAAAGAGTTTTGAGTAGTTTGAGTACCATCTCTTTTAAGAGAAAGATTTTTTAGTAATAATCTCAAAACACAGAAAGAGTTATGTTTAAAAAAATATTTGAGCTAGTATATTTTGGGAGTAGTATTGAGCACCGATATTGGGGGAGAGTTCGTACAACTCACGGCCCCCATAAACCATGTAGCCAACGTGGGTAGAAAGGGTCATACTTTTTAGATGATTCCTTAATGCTTTTTAGCATAGACTAGTGGATCCACTTAGTAGTAGGTTCTATACCCCGACAAAGTATAAGACAGTTCTGGCAGCGTGGAGTAGACGTTGTATCATCACATAGCTCATAGTGATGGTTGTCGGTTAAAGAATCTCCCACAGAGTTATATTGTATTTTTATACACAAACTGAGTTATTATTCTATTCTTCAATACATTGAGTTGCTATCTACTGTTTTAAAAGGTTTTCATAGATTGCATCTTTTATTGTTGCTTTATCTTGAGTTGAATATCCAAAGTTGAGTATCTTATTGTTGAGTTGAGCCCTATTTCTCTGAGTTGAGTTGAACTATGTTTCACAGAGTTGAGTCCCTTATTATTGAGTTGAACTATGTTTCATTGAGTTGATTTGAGTGAGTTGAGAAGAGGTAAGTATGTTTTTTTTCCATCAGTTCAAGCTTATGTTTATGTTTAGAATTCCCCTTACATGCTCATACATTCCATGTACTGAGCCATTTGGCCTGCTGTCACGCCCCGAGCCTACACCCCAGAAGTGGCTGGCACTCGAGAACCATTGCTGGCCCCAAGTGAACCCTTGGCCTAGCTTACTTATTCAGCGGAAGACTTAACTTAACAAAGATAAACCCATATAACTCAAGAATGTTAATAAGAAAGCATTCAACTAGCCAATAAGGCAAACTCAAGTCTTTAAAAAACATCTGAAATGAATAAAACTAAAGAACTATAACTATCCATCTATGAAGCCTCTAAAACAAAGAGGGATATCGGGACAAGACCCCCGATCATCCTAACAACTGAAATACTAAAATAATGTAAAAAGAGTCCTCCGAAAAGTAAGGAGGCTCACCAACTAACGCCGAGTGCTCAACTGGATCAACGAGGTGCTGGATGCTGATCCTGGTTACCTGTGTCTGCATCATAAAATGATGCAGGCCAAATGGCATCAGTACATTGAATGTACGAGTATGCGAGGTGAATACTAAACAAGACATAAGCTTGAAAGGAATCTGAAAGGAATACTTACCTTGGCTTTACTCAACTCAATGCAAAGTAAAAACATCAATAAAGGTGCAGTTTATACAAAGCATTTAAAACAGTAAATGACAACTCAATGTACTTAAAGAAATGCAATAACAACCCAATTACATATAAAGTAATATAATATTGTGGGAGTTTCTCTAACCGACAACCACCACTATGAGCCTAAGTGATGATACAACATCTTGCCCACGCTGCCAAAACAATCTTATACTTTGCCGTCATATAGAACGCCTTAACTAAGTGGATCCACTAGTCTATGCTTAAAAGCACTAAGGAGTCATCTAAAAAGTATGATCATTTCTACCCATGATGGCTACATGGTTTATGGAGACTTGAGTTATTATGAACTCGCGTCCCCATATCGGTGCTCAATACTACTCCCAAAATATACTCAGCTCATGTGTCATAAAAACAAAACTCTTTCTTTGGTTTGAGATAATTACTCAAAACTTAGCGTAAAAGCTCTCTTGGAAATCGGTGTTTCCCTTTCTTGCTCAAATGTGAAAATATTTTTAACTCTTGGGAATACTTAGTTCCCGTATACATTTCGAACTGTTTACTCTTTGCTCAACTCAAAACTCAAGTCATAAAACAAAGTTAAAACGTTTGTAAAAGACTTCTAGAAAACTCTATGAACTCCTATTGACTTGAATCTTAACTTTCCTTGAATTGAATTATGGATTCAAGGTTCATGATCTCATGTTTATGGATGATTTCATGATGTTTAAGCTTACCTTAGAGTATAGAAATCGACTAGAAAACATAGGTACGTTGCTAAGGAACTAGTACGGAAAGAAGTGGGAAACGGTGGAAAGCCTGGCATCCCTGGCGCTCTAAGCGACGTGGGGCGCCAGAGGGAAAACTTCAAGAACTGACTTGGGGCGCTCTGGCTGGCGCGGCACCCCAAAGGTCAAACTTCAGAGCCCCTGTTGGGGCGGCGCCCCAGGCCCCTGCCCAGGTGACTTCCAACTTTTCTTCTTCATTTTTCAACTCTAAACAATCTAATTTCACTTGGTTCTTTCCCCAAACACTTAGAATCAACTAAATCATCAATATGTGTAAGATTCTACTAAAAAATACACCTAAAATCATGAATCAAACTCAAGAAACATCAACAACAAGAACCCACAAGAATTCAAACTAATTTCATCAAGAACTCATAAGATTTGCTTTCAAAACAATACAACTTCGCTGAATTGAATCATGATGGCGTGTGGGTGAGCTAACCCAACGCTATGTGATCTCACATACCTCGTAGGGATTAACCCTTGGCGAAATCCACACGAAAATCTCCAAGAAATCGACGAATCTTGAACTTTCTTCTCCTTTCTCCTCTTTTCTCTTTTCTCCAAGCCCTAGCGTGAATTTCCAATTGACTAAACTGATCTAATTCTGATTAGACCCCAAATAAACCCCTAAAAATGAAATAAAATAATTTGGTAAGGAAAAGACCAAACTACCCTTCAAAAATCCGGATTAGACTTTCCTTATTTGAACAACCCAACTTCAAATGGGCATATCTCTTTCATACTAACTCGGAATCGCGCAAACTTGGTGGTGTTGGAAAGATAATTCCAAGTACTTTCCTACGGTATCTGGAAGCACACCTAACTCATCTTGAGCTAGGAGTGATGGTCGTTTGAAGTTGACCAAAAACTCAAACTTAGCTTAACTTAACCAATTTTTCAGATTTTTATTATTTCCAAAAATCACTCTTTCTAATTCTAGCTCTTTCTAGTTCTTTCAGTTAGCGAGATGTTACACCTGAATCATTTCATGATGAAGATACAGGTATTCAGGATCATCAACAAGCGTTTCGTTGAGGTCATGTGATATTCCAGTCAGCTTTGGTGAGCCATCTTATATTCCGGAGGACTTCACCTTTATCTTACAGTTAGTAGTTTTGAGATGTCGTGGATCTTGTCCCGATATCCTTCTGTAATATTAGAGGCTTCATAGATAGACAGAGTTGAGGAGTTTCTGTATTTACTTTTATTTTGAGTGTTGTACAGACTTTTAAAAAGGTTGAGTATTCAAGTTTATTGAATTTATTTCAGTTTTAAGTTTTTTTATGCTTGAGTTAGTCTTCCGCTTGTAGCCAGCCAGGATGAGGGTTCGCTTCGGGACCAGCAATGGTTCTCGAGTGCCGGCCACGTCCAGGGTGTAGGCTTAGGTCGTGACACTACGGCCTATGTAGTGATTTCCTATAAATTTTAGGGAATTTTTATTTTATGTAGTACATAAATTATAAAAATAATTTGTATTTAAATTGTAATATTTCAAACTTTAAACAGATTTTGAGTTTAAACTCTTGTTATTTTTAATACTCTATTTTATTTTTATTTTTCAATAATTTTTATTTGGCCCACGGGCCGGCCCTATCCATATTTCTCAAGCCCTACAAATCGACAAGCTTATTCAGGCCGGGCTAAAAAGCCCTTTTATTAAATGGGCTCTAAAAATCGTAGCTCAGCCCTATCAAATCACGGGTTAGGCCAGACCGGCCCAACGGGCCTAGCCCATATTGACGGCTCTAATTAATAAGTATCAAATTAAAGTGCCAAAATCGAATAAATGAGGGTTTTAAGGGAAAAACTCATTGCCCAAGAATAGACTATAAAACGTGAAATACACTCATTCGCCTCATCATTACAATTTAAAATTTCAGGAGAACATCTCGTCGTCCAAGACGAAACATTTGAACCAGTAAGGAAAACACGATTTTGCTCCTTCATTCGATTCAAGGAAAACATCTTGGTTCTTTTCCCTTTTCTCTTGATTCTGAATTTATGGATTATCTCTAACATATATGTGGTTTTTCTTGTTTTAGCAATGTTTGTTCTCACTTTTTTGATTTCCTTGAATTTAATGGTAAAAATATTTTTTTCTATGTTCGGTCCTAAATCTTGATTGTTTTATGTCCTATGGAGTTGTTTAATTTATTCCACAACTTGTATGAGTATATCTTAATTATGGGTGACAATTAGGCGGGTTGAGTCAAATTTGGGGGGGGGGAGGGAGGGGGGAGGGGGTATTATAATGGATCTAGACAACAAATGGGTCAAGACCCAAATCAATCTAAATTCTTAGGTTAAAATGAGTTGGGTCAAAACGAATCAGGTAATTGATTACCAAACGCCCAATTTTTACAAAGTTTTAATTATTTTATTTGTTCTTATAAAATATTTTAGTACCTAATAATTTATTATTATTATTATTATTATTATTATTATTATTATTATTATGGTTATATATAACATATCAAATTAAAAATTAGTTTTTTATAAATATTTTAACAAGATTTCTCATGAGTCAATTTTGGATTACATATCAACTCAATTTTTAATGGGTTGAAATGAACTAAGCTAATAAATGGGAGACTTAAACCAATTGGATGGGTTAAGCGGGTTGGGTTTAGTTTTGTCATCCCTAATATCAATCTAGTTAAGTTTAATTTAAGTTAAGCATAACATAATTGAAAAAAAATAATTCCCTTTTTATTCCATAGTATTTATCATGTTGTAATTTTATCAAAAGAAGAGGGTACATAATAAATTTATTCTACATCTTATCATTATTTTGTATTAATTATGCTTTTAGTTTTACTCTTATTAAGTAATTATTTTTTTAATTAATTTGATTACTATTGTCGAACTTAAACTTTCAAAATATCATTAATAAAATTAATTTGGTTCAATAAATGCTTAGCTAATATTTTTTTTAAGGTAAGTGCAAAATGCAATCTGGACAAAAAAAAGAAGAACAAATGGCGTAATTCAAAACTTCCGATCAAAGAAGGAGTAGATACAAACGACCATGTGCAACAAGGAGTACCAGATAGTATGGTGAATAGTTCCAGTCTTATTGACTTCATTTCTATGGTAATTTTCACATCTTCTGTTCATCTAATTGTGTCCCCATCTAGGATAATTTTTTAGCAGTCCAATTTAGATAATTCATTGATCGTGGTCTTTTTGTTACATAATAAATTTTCTACTTTCAGTCACTCGAGAAAAATAAAGAGGAAAGTTGTAAGAGGGCGTTACAAAACGAGATATCTGAAGAATGTAGTGAAAGCAAAAAGGAAAAGGGGCAACAGGGCTCTTTTGAGAAGGAAGCACTTGAAAAACAACCAAGAGAAGGTATCAACGGTATTTAAGAAATCAACATTTACAATTGACTTATATTACTTCTTTCAAATTATTTTGACGTGGAGATGGAGATAAATCTAAAAATTTTAATTAATTTTATTCGTGGTACGGAAGTAATTATTCATGATATTAATTCATGTAAACATCTTACAATTGAGTTATATAGTATTAATTTTTTTATTTTCATTTGGTTATATGTGATTTTTCAGGTGAGTCTGATCATACCTTAATGGGGGAAAGCATTGATAAATTAATTAAGGGAATAATACCAGAGAGTTCGAAGTTTGACTCCCTTCTTGACCTATGTGAGATAAGAAATTAATCATGACTTATGTTTATTACTTAATTGAGGGAATGTTTTAATAGTTTTCAACTTTGACTATTAATTTTGAGGGAAAGATTTTCTTTTTGCTGGCGTGAATTTTCTGTTGAGTTAACTCATTGTATTCTACAATAAATATTTCTTTTTCAATCATTTGTTAAAAAATAAAGTGAATTTGTAGGTGGCAATACAAAACGAGATAACTAAAGAACGTGATGGAAGTAAAACAACAAAGGACCAAGAAGACTCTATCCAAGAGAAACTACAACAAGACATTACTGGTACTTAAAGAATTTTAATTGATACTTATGTTATTTATTTACTTATTTATTTTTGAATGGAAAAGTAGAGTTGGATTCTAAATTTAAATCAGTGGGTACATAGTACCGTTCTCATTATCCCATCTATTCCATGAAAAAAGAACGATATTTTTTTAAAGGATAGAAACTCCGCACCTTAATGACATATGTTAGAGTTGTTGCCTACGGTGCATAAAGAATTAGATTCCAACTAAAATCTATTTTTTGAACTTGTAATTTTTTCCTGTTTATCATACCCTCTCATTTAGTTATGCATGATTTTTCAGGGGAGCCTGAGCTCAACAAAATCACCAGCGAAGATAGTCTTTCAAATAATCCTGACCATCTTTTGAATGAAAATGACGTCAATCCTCGCTCAAAACTTTTGACAAGAGATGAAAATGATGGAACCTATCGTATCATGCAAGGAATATCCAGAAGTATAATATTTCATTCTATCAGCAAGCTCTATAAGGTAATTTATATACCTTATGTCTATTATATTTTCTTACGTTCACATTAAGTATCGTTGAACAACATTATGCTCCTTCATTAGTTTTGATTCTTAGATATTTGACAAAACGCAAGAAATTGTTAAATTTATTTTGGATTATATCTCATAAAGTTCCTTGCATTTCCACAGTGTACTACCAGTCTTTCACCTGTTGAAAATGAATATAATTGGAATCTACGGAGGGGAAAAGATTCATGGGAAGATTCCAATATGAATCGAGAAGATTCCAGTATGAAAAAGGAAGACTCGAGTAACAAAAAGAATTCTGGTGGTAAGAGAAAATGCATAGAAAATCAAAACTGCAAGGGAGAAAAGAATGATTCAACTTAATTCTTCCATCTCCAAGACTGTTTTTCAATCATTTCTTTGAATGTTGAATTGTAACAATTTATTTACAAATTTAAATTTAAGTCACCTTATAAACTTTGCCAATTGCTTCTTTAATTGTATGTTCTTCATTAGACAAAATGGTGTGATCTCTCTCAAGAAATTTTGTTGATTTCATGCTCAATGCTATAGAATAAAGACTATTTTAAATCAAAACCCAAAATGTTAAGGAATATTTTGGGCCTTTTCTCTTCTACCAATCTCCTCTCTTTATAATACTCCATTAACCTTTCTTCCTTAGCAATAATTAAAGTTTGAAGTTTATGAATTTCTACATCGATCTCAAGTTAATATTACAATAATAACCGAGAATTTTGGAATTATTGCACCATAGTAGAAAGAAATGTTTTTTCCACTGCTAATCAATTGAAGTACTGTTAAACTTTTAGTCTTGATGGAGAGAGTTACCTGGTAGCTGTTGCTGGTGGGAGGTGACAGGTATCCCGTGGAATGTACATTTGAACTTCTAATCCAGGAAGTTAATGTATGAACTGTGAGATAAATCAACCTCCCGACTATCAAGCTTACTCATATATAGTATGAGTACTCTAGAATTTAAAGTTTTTAATTCAGAGTTGTTTCCTACTTGTTTGATAAAATGTCTAAAAGGGATCATGTCCAAGTAATACATGTATTCATAGAAATTACGAGCAAGTTGGAAATGGAATTTGTGATGAATTATTGTGTAATAGAGGGGTTAGGCTATGATCAAGTACTTGACAATCCATAGGTAGAACTATATTTTCTTATCCTCGAGTGTACTCGGTAGCTTGATTTGTACAGTGTATGCTTTAATACATTGCTAGAATTTGTGGAAATTAAAACAACTAGAGTTGTTTCCTACTTGTTTGATAAAATGTCCGAAAGGGATCATGGCCAAGTAGTACATGTATTCATAGAAATTAAGAGCAAGGGATCCAGGGATAAGTTTGAAGAAGCTGAAGTTAGTTGGTCACACGAATTATTTTGATGGATATGAGTAGCATGTTTTGTTTGCATAGATGTTGTGATAACATCAATGGAGGCAGTGGTTTATGCATTAATATTCCCCTGTTGGAAAACGAAGCTGTCGGGTTGCATTTTCAAAAAATACAACATTTCAATTTTTACACCAGCACACATGCACCTTCAGGGGATACGTGACATCATTCTTTCCTATTCCCTCTTGGATTCCAGTATCGAATGCTGTTCATATAGTTTTTCTGTTGATGGAGAAACTTGCACTACACCTTCTGTTTTTTAATTATAAGTTTGATCCGGGCATATCCTTCTTGAAGAAGTATTGTTACTTGAGTGATTCTAAGTGCAACTTTAATATTTCTTTGAGCCACTGGGATGTTTTGAGACAGTTAGAGAAATGAACTGGTTGATGAAGTTGACTAATAAGCTGTTAGCCTCATGTGGAATGAAGGTTCACAGTTGACTCCTTCAAGAATCAGACGTCAAACACGTAGCAGAACAGATAGTTGTTCAAAAGAAAATGATCGATTAGGCTACACACCAGTGGTGCCAATTCAGGTATGTATTTCTGTACACCTTTTGCAAATTCTTAGTAGTAGTTGTTTTCTCTGAAATGACTGAATGTGGTAAATTCTAAGGTAATTATATTCTTGTTGTTGCATTAGTTATGGCGGAGATCATTTTTATTGTGCGGCTAATCAAACATTGATTATATTATACTGGAATTATTTTGCTGATGCAGCCAACACCCCATATGGTGTTTCATATGTAATAACTTTTGAGAGAGTGTTGATATTAGAATCATGATAGATTGACAATAAATATTTTGGACACGGAAAAGAGTTGCGAAAGTAGAAGCTAAACATAATGACTTAACACATATCTAATGAAATTACTAACATCAAGCTTCCCCACTTGTACTGACTCTGACGTTACAACTTTAGATGCAGAAGGTGATCTGTAATTAAGGCTTCCATTCATTCTAGTTCTGATATTACCGTCAACTCTTGCGTAGAAGGGCCTACATGGGTGATGTTTCTTGTTGTAAAAGGAGGAGGAACAGTTAGATTGCTCCCATCTCCTTCTAGCATTTGAGTAACCACTTTGATGGAAGGTCGATCTGTCGCATTCCATTGGATGCACCAAAGTCCTATAACAGCCAATTTCTTTACAATTATGATATCATCATCTTCCTCAATCCTGATTTTCAACTCTTCTCCTTGATTCAGCCGCTCATGAATCCATCGGGAAAGTTCATTTGGCTAGTATCCGCCTTTGCATCAAAATTCTTCCTCCCTCCAACCATTTCAAGTAGCATCATTCCAAAGCTATAGACATCAGATTTATGAGACGCTTTTCCGAAATTGCTTGACAACACTTCTGGTGCAATATAACCCATGGTTCCTCTAGCTTCAGTCATAGTGACAACACTTTTCTCTTTAGAGCATAACTTGGCAAGACCAAAATCAGAGA
>JAJONR010010096.1:0-12742 GCA_029582245.1 Solanum etuberosum
TTAAAACCCAACAATCCCCCACATGAATAGGGAATGACTATTGTTAAAACATATGCATGAAAAACTGTGTGATTCGTAAGTAAGAATTGATTGCATCTGGATAAGTGGGTTTCCCTTTGAACTTTCCATAGTGAACATATATCGAATATACTCGGTCAATCGGTAGATTTGATATCTTTGAACCGTCAAGCTTTGGTGTATACCTAGACAACATAAGTCACACAATCAACCCTTGAACTGTTTTTGGTTCTCATTGTTTTGTTCGTTTCAGCCATGAACACGTCTTGATTTATAAGTGCGTAGAGAACTGGCCTTACCGGATTCTCCTTGAAGCGGCTTACACTTCACACTTACATAGGTGATTTCTAAATGTCTTATCCCGTAGATAAACCATTTGATATACCCTATATCAAACTTAGAAACCAATAAAAAGTCCTAATGCCTTTATCCTTGTTACTGAACATTGTCTTATCATGAGAATGGACCATAAAAAATATTTTCACAATGTTGAACCGTCATCAAAGACTTTGTTTGATCTCCTTGAACCTAGATCTTGGGATCAACAGTCTTCTAGGTAGAGTTACCGCCACAATGACTTGTCCTAGGCCATAGTCCCATTCCCTTGGATAATCTATCAACTCCCTCTCTAGTTATGCCTTTTGTAAGTGGATCTGACACATTATCTTTTGACTTTACATAGTCAATTAGGATAATTCCACTAGAGAGTAGTTCTCTAACGATATTATGTCTACGTCATATATGACGAGACTTTCCGTTATACATCATGCTCCATGCCCTACCTATTGCAAGTTAACTCTCACAGTGTATGCATACTGGAGCTAAAGGTTTGGGCCAAAAAAATTTCAAGAAATTTCGGAGTCATTCAACTTCTTCACCGGCCTTACCTAGAGTGATAAACTCAGATTTCATAGTAGAGCTGGTGATACATTTCTGTTTGGATAATTTCCAAGAGACTACTCCTCCACCAATAGTAAGTACATATCCACTCGTGGATTTTACTTTATTTGACCTGGTGATTCAATTTGCATCACTATATTCTTCCAATAGTGTTGAATATTAGTTATAATGCAAAATAATAGTTTTTAAGTATGTTTTAAATACTCCAAAACTCTTTTCATTGTCATCCAATGGGTTTGATTAAGATTACTCATGAACCGACTCAGTTTACTAATAGCACATGTTATATCTGATCGCGTTCACTTCATGATATATATCATACTTCCCAATACTCTAGCATAATCCACTTGTGAGTCACTTTTGCCTTCATTCTTTTGAAGTACAAAGCTCACATTTATTGGAGTCTTGACAATATTGAAATTCAAATACTTGAACTTATCAAGTACCTTTCAATCACATCAGTAACTTCAATATTTTTCATATCGAAGTTACTTTCTAGCATATGCTTAGTAGCATTTATGTCAGAAATGTCTCTTTTGATGATCAGCATGTCATCAACATAAAAAAACAATGACCTTGTGATTTAGAGTGTATTTAATGTAAAAACATTTATCACATTCATTAATCTTGAATTCATTTGCCAACATAGTTTGGTCAAACTTCGCATGTCATTATTTGGAGGCTTGTTTTTAGTCCATAAAGTGACTTAATAATTTACACACATTCTTTTCTTTACTAGAAACCACAAAGCCGTCGGCTTGTTCCATGTAAATTTCTTCCTCCAATTCTCCATTTAAGAAAGTTATTTTCACATCCATTTGACGAATTTGAAGGTCATATACCGCAACTAGCGTAATTAACATCTGAATTGATGTAATCCTAGTTAGTGGCTATTATGTGTTAAAATAATCAATGCCTTCTTATTGTCTAAAGTCTGTGACAACAAGTCTTGCTTTGTATTTGTCAATAGTTCCATCAACTTTCTTTTCCTTTTGTAGATCCACTTTGAACCCAAAGGTTTATTTCCTGGAGGAAGATCAACTAACTCTCAAGTATGGTTACTCAAGATTGAATCTATCTTACTATTGACAACCTATTTCCAAAAAATGAGTCCACAATGGACATAGCTTCTTCGAATATATGAGACTCATTTTCAAGAAGAAATGTTACAAAATCAAACTCGAAGGAAGTAATTTGTCCATTGACATTTACTACGCCTCTGAATCTCTTTATTAAGTACATTCTCCTTTGGTTCTTTCCAAAGTCGTTTAGACCCTTCACTTGACTATTTGACGGTTCGTACTTATGAACCATAAATCGACATGCTTTACTATTTGTAGCATATCCAATGAACATACAATCTACAGTCTTAGGTCTTATTTTGACCCGTTTGGAAATAGTTCCCTCATTTCCATTTCTCATATGGAATAGATTGTATTGAAAATTGTTAGATCACTATCTTTCAAGAGTTATTGCTTGTATATCCTTTAAGGAGTGAAAAGCAATTCTCTATTAGGATACAACAAAATCTGAACAAATAAAACTTTTTGTTTCTCCCTTTCTTAACAAACAAAAGTTTTTTTTTACTTGTTGCTCCCTTTATTAACAAATAAAACTTTTTGTTTCTCTCTTTCTGAACATACAAACTTTTCGTTGTTCTCTTTTGCTATAATGATAGCGTCCCTCCACAAATTTTGTGGTAAACCTGAACTTATAAGTAAGACGTTCAATATTTCCTTCAAAGTTCGATTTTTTCCTATCAATAATTTCATTAGATTGAGGTGAGTATGTGCAGTAATTTGATGGATGATTCCATTTTCCAAATATATTTCTGCAAAAGAATATTCATATTATCCACATCTACCACTTCTAATCATGACAATGGTTTTCAACTTCAATTTTATATTACCTAGATGTTTCTATCGCTTCATCCTTACCATTCAGCAAATAGACATAACAGTATCTAGTGCAATTTTCAATAAAATTTATGAAACACTTTTTCCCACCAAGAGATGGTGTTGACTTCATATCACAAATGTCAGTGTAAATCAATTCTAAGGGATTAAAATTCCTTTCAACAAATTTATAAGTATGCTTAACATACTTAGTAGGCGTTTGGTCATACGATACCATATCATGATATGGAATCATGAGATGGAATCAGCGTTTGGACATGTGATTTTACGCTGATTCCATCTCACGATTCCATATCATGAGATGTGATTCCATATTCTCCAAAAATCATGATATGTGAATTCCATATCATGATTTGAGATATTTTTAATACAAAAATTGATCCACAAGTTTATATTTTTATAAAACAACCCCACATTTATATCTACTAACCATTTATTTCATATGTAAATAAAATTTATAATCACATCATTACTTTTTAAAATTTATTATTCTCACCGACATAAAATTTATTATTCTCACCAACATATAGTCTCTTTAACTCACATCAACCGATTATTGAGTAATAAATTTATTCTCTTCATTTACTCCAACACCTAATTTATTACTTCTACCGTTTTGTATTTATTACAACTCAAAGTAACAATGTTGGTTCGTCTATGTGGGAGGATTATATTAAAGATTAGTACACTACAATTTATGTTCAATTTTTTTTTAATTGAATTAAAGTTAGATGAAACAGTTACTTAAGTGGAGAACAAATAGCTTTGTAATAATTTATGATGTGATTTTATAAATTTTTGTTTATTTGGTAAGTTGAATAAACAATTGAGGCTATTTTAATAGTTTTACAACTTATGAGATTCTTATGTTTATGAGAAAATATACAACACAAAAATTTCATATCACATGTCCAAACAAAACTTCAATTTCATCTCATAATTCCATATTATGATATCATATCATGATACCATATCGCATGGCCAAATGGGCCCTTAGATTCAACACATACTTGACATTTTGATTTATTGCACTAGAAGTTAGGCAAAACTTCTAAGTTGATAAGTTTTTGCAAGATTTTATAATTGACATGTCCCAAGCGTTCAAGTCACAAACAATTTGATTCAAGTAAGTAAGAACAAACATAAATAATGAGTTTGAAAAGACCTTCTGTGAGGTAACTTTTTCCTACAAAAAAATTTATTTTTTACTTTTTATAATTTTGTCAAATACAGACATTGTTTTAGAGTCAGCACCTTGCCAGATGTCCTTTTCAGAAGGACATTTCCATAACATTCAATTTGTTATAGAATTACCCATGACCATAGTCTCATCGGTCCAATAAGGACAATATGACCCAAATGTTTGTTTTACAACACAAACATAACAGATCAGTTTTCACCAATGTTAATGTCTATACAAATAAATTTATTTTAATAGAAATATATTTTCATGAAAAATCACAATATTTTAAGTAATACTTTTTCATCAAAGAATACAATTCTTTTGAACGAGTAATATAATTTTGTGGTTTTATACTAGTCATATCATATACTAGTAACGCGAGACTCAACGACCACAATATCAAATATACTCCAAGAAATTTGTGGGTCTAACATAGTACAAGAATGTCATTAAATTTCATATCTTGTACTTTCAAATTTAAATCAGATAGTAAGTTTAATTTTGTCTTTATCACAGGTAAAGAACCCCCCACATTTTAAATATGTTCTCAAAAATATTTTTCAAGTATTTGAAATTATTTTTCACATATTTTTTCTCATGCTTTCAAATTGTATACCATCAAAATACACATTGGCAACACGAAGCCTTCTTTTGGAGATTTAATCCATAGGAAAATCCATTACAGTCACAAAAATCACTAATTTTATGTCACTAGTGTTTTTCTTTTCCCTTTCTGTCACAATTAGACAGACCACTTAGTATTTAGAATACTAACAATAAATATTCAATCTTTATACAACTTGCTTCTAGTTTAACGATGAAGTTTTTATACTTTTCTAATCGTTAACCGAATGAACCTTGAATTCTGATGAAGTTTTTATATTTTTTCGAATCAGTTTCACATTCAGACAGAGTAGTAAACAAAAAAAGTTTTAATCTACAGAAACCTCAAATACAACACTGTTTCTAGCTAACGGTGAAGATTTTATCTTTTTCAAATCATTTAGCCTTAATATTCCTGACGAAGATTTTTTACTCTTCAAGTCAGAATATTCATTCAAACAGAGTATTTAACAAATTTGTGAAGTTTCTATATTCTTCAAACCAAAGGAGTAAAAAATCAGAAGATTTTAGTCTCCAAAAGTCAGACACAATCAAATTTCACATGGAGTAGAAAACTATAAAAGTTTTTTTTCCTCCTCTAAATAGAATACATATTAATAATAATAAAGATATATTTTGAGATCATCACATAATGACCATCTATCCTAACATTTATGAAATAAATCTCATAACTTATAAAGGATAGAAAAAAAAATCAAGGGAAATAGAGATAGAACCTGACTTTTACTCCCATTGAATCATATTCTATCTGTCAGCAATGATTTCATGCAAGTCACTTTTCTTGCTAATTTTTTCTTTCTTTTCCGTTTCCATCATATTCCAATTTTCCTAAGAAGACATTGAATTTCAACGAGAAACTAAACTCGTGTTCAAATATTGTTAGGAAAAAATATCTGTTCATTTACTTCTTCTCATAGTTATATAAAATCAAGAATATAGAAAAAATAATTAAAGTGCACATCTTAGCCTTTATGCACAAAATAACTTTTCTCATTGAAAAGAAAACTGAAGGGGTGCAATGCTTGAATGTAGTTGGGAAGAAAATAAAAATAATCTTACCCATCCAAGGAAAACTTACTACAGAAAATATACTCGAACATATTAAAGTAGTACTAATTCATCCCAAATCTCTTTTATCATATGATAAAATAATTCTCTTTTTGTTCTTTTTTTTTCCAAAAAAAGAACACAGAAAATAAAAGTAATTTCCTTACCACAGAAAATACAAACAATTAAATTTCTTAAGCTTGTTGTCTCCTGTATATACTTTAGCAAACTAGAAATAATAAAAGATGAAAAGAAAAAACAAAGAACTATCCGAGTCCACAGAACCCACTGTGTATCCTTAAGAAATTTAATCCCCTCAAGTACCCGAGGTTGCAGATTAATTCCTCTCAAGATAAAACGGATTAACCATTAAAGAAGTAGCGGTACCTCAAACTTCGATAATTTCAACGAACTCAAAATGACAGCAACGAATCACACACACAGACACGATCAATCGATTTTATTTTGTAAGAAATGTATGCAGAAGAAGGAAAAAATTCAATGCAGAAAATGAGAGAAAGCCTCTCTATTTGTAGCCAACAAACGGTAAAGGTCACAACTCTTTGGAAAAAAGACAACATTTCAGAAAGGTCACAACCATTAGGAAAAGGCACAACCTTTCAAACGGTCACAACCCTTTAGAAAAGACACAATCTTTCATAAAGGTCACAACCCTTCAGCAAAGTCACAACCCTTCAGAAGAGTCACAACCCTTCATTTCCTATTCACACCTTTAAAACCCAACAAACTTTAGATAGAAAAACGATTAGATGTAAACGAGAGCCCAATTTAGTAATCAATCTTTTTTAAGAGAATTCTGAGATTTCTTATGGTCCATTAAAACCAAGATATAGTATAAGCACTTTATTTGAAAATGTATTTTGAATGTGTTACCGGTCAGCCATATTATTTCAAAAAAAAATGAGGCACATTTGTGGAGTGTGTATACGTAAGGGTTGTGGACTCGAGAGTGAAACTATTGATCACATGTTTTTTAGGTGTCCTAGTGCTAAATTAATTTGAAAAAATTGCTTCATTAATTGGCCTAATTTAGAAAATACTATGAATTTTGCTAGATAGTAAATTATTATTTTTACTACTACTAAACAACATCCTGTATGTATTGAGCTTATAGAATTAAGTATCTCCATCATGTGACAAATTTGGAAGGCAAGAAATTCAAGAGTTTCAATGGGGATATTTCTTAACCGAATAATAATGTAAATAAAGCTCTTTTTTTATTTTCATGTATATGAAAACAATTTGCTTCCTAGACTTTCTCCTAGACTTATACCTGCTTGTAATAATGAAAAAAATATAATTGTGCACAAGATGGTATTGTTTTGTTTGGAGAAGAAGACGTCAAACATTAGTGTGGTGGCTATTAATAGTTGTAACCTACTTCAAACCTTTGGTACCCCAATTCAATATGTTGAAAAATTATCACTGTTGAAGCAATTGAAATTTGTATGGCACTGAAATATGCTAGGGAAAAGGATTGGACAATGATGCAAGTCTTATAAGATACAAAGAATGTGATGGTTATGGTACTACAAAAACTATAATTTCTTGGAAAGTAGAGGATACCTATGAAGATATTTGAAAACTTATGAGGTTCTTTGAATTTGGAATATAGTAGCATATAATTTAGCAAAGTTTTCTATTTCGTTGTTATATAAAGTTGTTTGACTTTCTACTTTACTAGATGGATTGTAATTGATATTATCACATCATTTAACTTTTTGAACTTTTTTTATGCATTAATATAACAAGCTAGTTGGTTGTAAAAAAAACATCGAAATTTTAAAATAATAGGATGTAACAAGACAGAACATTATAAATTATTTTGAGATTCTTATACAATAGATGTAGCACAACTAGTGTATATTTTTAACACACTTCTTATATAGGTCTACACCAACTTGTGTCATTTAAAACGAGTAAATAATATTAATGGAGGACTATTATTTTATTATAAGAGAATAATATAATAATTGTATATATGTCAGAAATTGGAACCTGCCATCTTATCCTATTATTAATGAAATATGAAAAAAAATCCATTGCAGTAGGACAATGTTATTGCAGTAAAACCAGATAGATCATCTATATAGGGATTCTTCCAAAGTCTAAACACGTGTTTTAGTGCTATACATTTGTTGTCACAACTTTTCTCTTTTTTGTCTTTTTAGGCTGTTTCTAATCTTATCCATTCCATATCCAAATAATGTTTTAATCCACTAAAATGCTAGTTGGTACTATTTATTTGAGTTTTGCTTCTGTGGTAATGGTTGCCCAATTTTGATATTAATTTGTTTTTTTGAACTTCTACGTTACGTCTTTATCATCACATTTGTTTACTATTTACATATTAAAGAAATGTTTTCAAAAATTATAACAATGAAACAAATAGGAGTTATCAATAATATTTAAGAGTAGAAGTTATAAAGAAAATAAGAGACATGAGTTATCATAACTTTAATATATAATATTAGAAAAAATACATAAAATTTCTCCTAAACTTGGCAACAAAATTTACTTTGACACTTTAACTTTACGGGTAATTATTTATCCCCCTAATCTCTTTTCAAGTGAATTAAAATACATTCAAATCGCTGACATGACAAGTCAAAAAATAACAGCGCGTATATATCAAAAATTAAAGAGAAAAAGAATAAATAGGCCCGAATTTTTTTCTTTTTAGCCAATAATCTTTCTTTTCTTCATCTTATTCATACCTTACCACCCCCAGCCCGTAGTACCACCAAACCCAGGCCCACCTCCCGCCCCTTCATCTTCCTCACACCCAATCCACCCCTCCCGCCCTCAACCACCACTTGCACCACCCCTTTTCCGACCCTATTTATCATCTTCAAACCCCAACTCCCACCCTCTTTCTTTTTCTTCGGACCTCGCTGTCTCACATTTTTCTTCTTCTTCTTTGTTGAACTTTCCATCTTTTTTCTCCTTCTTGGAGACGCCCCCATCCCACCTTCATTTCCTTTCTATCAGTAAAACCCAAAAAGTGTGATGAACAGGGGAAAAAAAGAAAAGCCAACAATTTGTTCTTACTTCAAATTAAAATTAGTATTTATGGCAAGATTTGAATGTGATGAACTTGAAGCTTTTTTAATGAAAATCTACAATTTTTTCATCTCAAATTCAATTTTCAATTGTTATTATTTATTTGTTTTGATAATGTGTCTTAAAAATTGAATGTGTTTTTGTGAGAATGATTTTAAGATTTTGAATCTCTTTCAACTTAAAATTTGTTCTTTTTTGAGATTATTTTTCTTATAATAATGGATTAATTTTTATTTTTTGATTTTTTTTTTACTTTTTAAAATTGTGAATAAATAAAAAGAAACAAAAAATAATTAAAAATTAAAATTTAAATAATGTTCAATGTGACGATGATGTGGCAATAATCTGGCGCTGATGTGGCAATGATGTGGCGTTGACGTATCAATGACATGACGCGAGTGTAATGCACTTGCCATTGTGAGACTGATATTATAATATTAGGGTGTATTTTAATTCACTTGAAAAGAGATTAGGGGGGTAAATAATTACCCGTAAAGTTAAAGTGCTAAAGTAAGTTTTGCTGCCAAGTTCAGGGGGGATTTTATGTATTTTCTCATAATATTATTATCACAATAAATACATTAATCAGTGTACATCGATTTTATTTGTAAAAATAAATAAATGACTGAAAAATGTAAGGGGTAAAAATCACAAAAATAAGAAAAAAGACAAATAACTTGATTGCATAAAAAGCGTGTCATATTACAATCTCAAACACCACAATTAAATAATATATAACATAGATTCTTATAATTATGTAGCTAAAACATATTAAAAATAATAATCTACATTATTATATTCACAAAGTAATAAAAATGAAAAAAAAAACTTCTAAATACATTTCAAGCAAGAAAAGAATAGCGACAAAAATAATTTGTTACATGTGCATAAGAATAAGCAATGATGTCATATAATAATTTATTTCATCTTTGATTTTCTTTGAGAGAAAAATAAAATATAACTTATTCTCATAATTTTTTTGATTGAAATAAGATAATTACATTAATTATGTTTTACAATAAAAAGTAGGATCATAGAGGAATAAATGAGTAATGTTGTCAATATGTGTACTTAAGTTACTATTACAAGTCAAAGTAAAACAAAAATCTCTAGTAAAAGTAATTTCTAACTATGCTTCAAAAAATATTCTTCTAAGTCTTCCTTTGTAAGTAGATCCACCACCATATTCCACTCCCTAAAGCTATGTTAAAGCCATTATTATATGTTATCAATTTTTTTAAACACAATTAACAATAAATAAATAAAAAGTTAATTATAATAATATAAAACACACAAAAAAAAAATAAACAATTGTTAATATGGTACTGTTTTATGTATTGTATTTATAATATGCATATTCCGAGCATGCCAAATAAACAAATAATTACATCAAAAAAGGGAAAGTAATACAAACTATAATCGTAAGTTATAAAATTATTAAGACTAAAATTAAAGGGTATGAGTAGTTACTATTTATAAATATATTAAATTAGAAAAACCTAAAATATTAAAAGTTATATATGTCATTTTATAATTAGAAAAATGCCACAAAGAAAATCTTGACGAAAAAAGTGTCATATAACTTTAGCATAAATTTAATTACCTTATACATGCTCTTAGTAACAATAATTACTTGAATAATGTAAAAATCAAGGTAAAAAGGTATCAAGAAAACATACAATAAATAAATAAAGGAGAAAGTAATACAATACAAGCATCATTTTTACATTTTTTTTATGAGAAGGAAAATCCGCAGCCGCTATCCTTTGGGTGCGCACAAGGTAAAACTCTTGCTCCTATGCAATAGCTCGCAAACCACATAGGAGAGGTAACCCGCACATCATTTTTACAATTTCCATTATCAAAAAAAATATGAATTCAATAAATCAATTCATCAATTCAAAATAAATTATTTAATTATAATAATATAAACACAAAAAAATATAAACAATTGTTAATATGGTATTGTTTTATGTATGGTATTTATGATATTTATATTCCCATCATGCCAAATAAGAAAATAATTATATCAAAAAAGAAAAAGTAATTTAAACTATATTCGTAAGTTAAGAAATTATTAAGACTAAAATTAAAGGGTACGAGTTATGAATAGTTATTATTTATAAATATATTAAATTAGAAAAACTTAAAATATTAGAAGTTATATTTGTCATTTTATAATTTTAAAAAGGCACAAAGAAATTCTTGACGAAAAAAAAAAGTCAAATAACTTGAGCATAAATTTAACTATCTTATACATGCTCTTAGTAACAATAATTACTTGAATAATGTAAAAATCAAGGTAAAAAGGTATCAAGAAAACATACAATAAATAAATAAAGGAGAAAGTAATACAATACAAGCATCATTTTTATAAAAAAAAAATTATGACAAAGAAAATCCGCAGCCGCTACCCTTTGGGTGCGCACAAGGTAAAACTCTCGCTCCTATGCAATAGCTCGCAAACCACATAGGAAAGGTAACCCGCACATCATTTTTACAATTTCCATTATCAAAAAAATATGAATTCAATAAATCAATTCATCAATTCAAAATAAATTATTTAATTATAATAATATAAAACACAAAAAAATATAAACAATTGTTAATATGGTATTGTTTTATGTATGGTATTTATGATATTTATATTCCCATCATGCCAAATAAGAAAATAATTATATCAAAAAAGAAAAAGTAATTTAAACTATACTCTTAAGTAAAGAAATTATTAAAACTAAAATTAAAGGGTACGAGTTATGAATAGTTATTATTTATAAATATATTAAATTAGAAAAACTTAAAATATTAGAAGTTATATTTGTCATTTTATAATTTAAAAAACGGCACAAAGAAATTCTTGACTAAAAAAGAAAGTCAAATAACTTGAGCATAAATTTAACTATCTTATACATGCTCTTAATAACAACAATAAATAAATAAATAAATAAATAAAGGAGAGAGTAATACAATACAAGCATCATTTTTACAACTTTCATTATCAAAAAAATATGAATTCAATAAATCAATTCATCAATTCATAATTCTTCGAACCCTTATCGTTATCAGTATTCATTTCACAAGCCGGTTTTCATTGAAGAATTGTATTCTTCAAGATTTAAACATATATATAGTACCACATGAAATATATATATATAACAATATTACTACATCAAATATGAAATAATAGAATGATCATATTTATAAAGATAAAATAATGGAATACCATAAGGTGTTTTAAATTTTAAATTAAATATTTAGGAGTTAAGAATATGAAAAGTATGAGTTATGAATATTATTGAGAGTAAAAATGGAATAAATGAGTTGTGAATGTAAGACTTTTAATAAAGCAAATAAAGGAGGAAAAAATAAATAAAGAAGAGAGGAAATAGGGCTTAATGTCTATAGTTACGTGGGAACTATTTCATGAAAATGGATATCAACCTTTGTTGTTTAAGTGAATATCAAGAAATAATTTTAGATTTTCTGATAAATTATACAAATAGAAAAAAATAAGAAAAATGTCAAAAATTTGAATAAAAAGATTAATGAAATTGGACTTTTTTTAACAATCATACTAATTTATTGTGTATATATTATTATATTAATTATTATATTTATTAGTGAAGAGTTGAGAAGTCACTCCAAATTCAAATCATGCATTCTCCTCTATTAATTACATTCAATTATTCTACTTTAATTAAGAAAATAGGAAAAATAAAGAAAAATATCCAAAAAAAAAGGAGAGAAAAATATAAATTTGAATGGTGGCCTTAGAGAGGTGTCACATCATCTTCTCTCTCTCTCTCTCTCTCTATATATATATATATATATATATATATATATATATATACTAGTTTTTCGACACGTGCGTTGCACGTGATTATCAATTTAGAAAATTTAAGCGAAGATTTGAATAATAAGATTTGCACAAAATAATATTGCAGATTCTTTTGTGAATATTCAATGTGGA
>JAJONR010010104.1:0-10259 GCA_029582245.1 Solanum etuberosum
CCCCCCCCCCCCCCCCCCCCCCCCGCCCCGGGGGGGTTTAAGGTTTCTTAGGGTATATGATTTAGGGTTTCTTAGGGATTATGGTTTAAGGTTTTGCGTTTTTAAGTTTAGGGTTTAAAGTTTTTTCAATTTTAGGATTTATAGGGGATTTTACGGTTTTTTTGGGGTGTTTTAGGTTTAGTGGTTTTCAAGGTTTTTTAGGGTTTAGGGGTTTTGAAGGGTTATTAGGGCTTTTTTTTAGGATTTGAGGTTTTAAGTTTTTTTTTAGGATTTGAGGTTTTAAGTTTTTTTTTCTTGGGTTTTTTAGGCTTAGGATTTTATATGGTTTTTTAGGGTTACTTATGGTTTATGGTTTTATAGGATTTCTTAGGGTTTAGGATTTAGGGTTTCTTAGGGGTTCGGGTTCAGGGTTTATTAGGGTTGGTTTTAGGTTTAGGGTTTTTAAAGGTTTTTAAGGATTTAGGGCTTAGGATTGTTTAAGCATAAGGTTTTTTTAGGGTTTTTGTTTGAGTTTTTAACTGTTTTTAGGTTTAGCTTTTTTAATAGGTTTTTGGGGTTTTTTAGGGTTTCGGTTTTTTAAGGGTTTAGGGTTTCTTAGGGTATATGGTTTGGGTTTCTTAGAGATTAGGGTGTAAGGTTTTGGGTTTTTTAGACTTTAGGGTTTAGAGTTTTTTAAGTTTAGGATTTTTTAGGATTTTTAGGGCTTTTGAAGGGATATTAGGGGTTTTTTATTGGGTTTAGGATATAGGGTTTAGGGTTTAGGGTCTCTTAAGTTTTAGGGTTTAAGATTTCTTAGTGTTTCTTAGGATTTAGGGTTTAGTATTTCTTAGGGTTCCTTAGGATTGAGGTTTTTTTTAGGGGTTTTAGGGTTTAAGGCTGTCACGACCCAGGGGTACCCACTAGATGTCACATAGCGTATAGAACCCCGAAGGACTCCACACAATCCACTTAATTCTCATAACATAAGAAATAGAACAATAAGAGTAAAACAATAGTCGAAGTCCAAATCATTTTATAAAATTAAAGTGGAAGTCTAAAACACTTGTCTCATCATAGACATCTAATACAATAGAATGAAATTTGTCCTATCCCATACATCATGTCCAAAACTGAAATACAAGAAAGGAACTGAAAACAATAAACTCTGTCCTCGAAGCATGAGGACTCAACAAAGATCAGAAATATAACGAACTCAACCACTAGCCACGAGACTCGAAAACCTTACTGTCGGACCCTACATTTGGGGAAATGTCAGAAAAAGTATGCGTTAGTACAAAATAATGTACTAAGTATGATAGCCATGCATAAAACAGTTAAGACATGGTAAAGGGGCCATTTCATTTCATGACATGCAATTGACCAAACTAAACATGATATAAAAGAGTTATAAAACATAAGTCATTAAATCCTAGTCAATGCAAGCTAACTTCATCTTTAATACCTTTGAACTCATGTGAGATATTTCTTGAAGTAAACTTAATTCATTGTTAATGTGGGGAATTAACCTTAACCAACATAGATACTAAGTGAGCTATAACATGATCCCCCAGTGTCTCCCACACCGAAAAGGGTTGCCCTACTTGCCAAGGTAGAACAATGAACTTCTAGCTTAATTGGATCCACTAGCTAATGTCTATCTATACAATCATCGTATGGGGGAACATAGGTAAGGGATAAGGAGATTGCTTCTAGAAACATGACCTCTATTAACGGGAGAGCTCCCATCTCAATATTCTCTTGGGTATAAGCATAAATCCCATGGAATAGTCATTTCTTACTAGACCTCATTATTCATGAAAAGGTGTCCTTGGACAACCCATCCAAGCTAGTTCATTAGGATAGCTCTTACTCTTGATTCATTTAGGTGAGAAAGCCTTTCAACCTAAGAATCCTTTCTATGTGAAAAAACCTTTCACATCATGCTAGTTATGTTTATGAGTATGTCTTTTCAACAACACAACAACAACATCATCATTGGTACTTTACTCTCAAAGCACCCTTAAAACGTCTACATAGATTTTATAAGAAAAGGCATAAGTCCATAATTTACCTCTTGAGGTTCAAAACCCACTTTCAATCAAAAATGCCTAGAAAAGATGGGTTAGATATGGATTTTATCATAAATACATGTAAAGCTTGCAATACATGCTTAATTTTATAAAATTCATCCTTTATAGTCAAAATCTACATCATATGATTCATAACTTGGAAACATAGGGGATTACATGGGTTCATGGGGAAATCATCATAAAATAATCATGTATCATCAATTCATGCATAAGAGATCATAATTCAATCATTTAAATCAATAATCAAAAGAATCCATGGTAATTGAAGAAAACCCTAACTCAATTGGGGAATTCTACCTTTAGATATAGAGAATTTTGAAACTCCATGGATGAAAGGAATCCATTGATGAAAATTGTCATACCTTGAATTCAAATGCTAGCCTTCAATGGAGAAATTGAAACCTTCACTTGAAACTGTAGGTGAATCCTTCTTCTTCTTCATGTTCTAGAGAGAGAATTATGTGAGAGTTTTTCTTTTGTGAATTTGGAAGAGTGAAGTAAATGGGCTAATTTGGGGGTTGAAAATACTTATATTGGGGTCCTAAACATCGGCAAAATGACATAGTATAGGAACTAATTAATTAGTAAAAGACCCGACTGCCCTTAAAATAACTGATAGCAGCCGATCCACGGACCCCAGTCTACGGACCGTGGTCTGACCTACGGTTCGTCCTGGTAGACCGTCAATGGTGGTCAAAGACTATGATTTTGGGGCTTCGAACCACTGACCGTGGTCTGACCTACGATTCGTAGGTCTGGCCGTGGTTCTTGGCCCTCAGACTACTGCTAGGTAGGCCAATCACGGACCACACCTACGGTCTGTGGTCCCTTCCGTAGTCATTTCTTACTTGACCTCATCATTCGTACGTTACTCTCAAATCACCCTTAAAACATTTGCATAGATTTAATAATAAAATGCATAAGTCCATAATTTATATCTTGAGGTTCAAAACCCACTTTCAATCATAAATGCTTAGAAAACATGGGTTGAAACTGTAGGTGAATCCTTCTTCTTCTTCATGTTCTAGAGAGAGAATTATGTGAGAGTTTTTCTTTTGTGAATTTGGAAGAGTGAAGTAAATGGGCTAATTTGGGGGTTGAAAATACGTATATAGGGGTCCTAAACATAGGCAAAATGACATAGTGTTGGAACTAATTAATTAGGAAAAGACCCAACTACCCCTAAAATAATTGACAGGAGCCAATCCACGGACCCCAGTCGACTGACTGTGGTCTGACTTACAGTCCGTCCTGGTGGACCATCAATGGTTGTCAGAGACTATGATTTTGGGGCTTTGAACCACGGACCCTGACCACGTACCATGGTATGACCTACGGTCTGTACGTTTGGCTGTGGTTCTTGGCCCTCAGACCACTGCTAGGCAGGCCAACCACGGACCACACCTACAGTCTGTGGTCCCTTCCATGGGCCGTGGGTAGCCGGTGTGGGTTGCACCTGCAAGTTCTGGGAATTGGCTTCCTTTCCCTTTTTCGGATACGCGGTGTTACAAGGTCTTAGGTTTTTTGAAGGATTTTTTGTTTTAGGGTTTTTAAAGGTTTTTAGGGTTCTTTTAGGTTTAGGTTTTTTTAGGTTTAGGGCTTGAAATGTTTTTAAGGTTTTTTTTATGGTTTAGGGTTTATGATTTGTTTTAGGATTTTTTAGGTTTAGGGGTTTTTCAGGGCTTTTTAGGCTTTAGGTTTTAGGGCTTATGTTTTTAGTTTTTTTTTAAGTTTAGTGTTTTTAAAGTGTTTTTAGCGGATTTTAGGGTTTAGGGTTTCTTAGATTTTAGTGTTAAGTGTTTCGTACGGTTTCTTTGAAGTTGAGGTTTAGGGTTTAGGGTTAAGGGTTTTATAAATTTAGGGTTTTTAGGGTTTAGGGCTTAGGCCTTTTTTATGGATTTTTAGGATTCAGGGTTTTAAGGTTTTTTTTTATGGTTTTTTAGGTTTGCTTTTTTTAGGGTTTCTTAAGGTTTATGGTTTCATAGGGTTTCTTTGGGCTTAAGGTTTAGGTTTTTTAGGGTTTCTAAGGTCTTAGGGTTTAGGTTATCTTAGGGTTTTGGGTTTAGGGTCTTAGGTTTATGATTTTTTAGGGTTTAGAGTGTAGGGCTTATGATTTTTTAGGGTTATTTAAGTTTTTTTTAGGGGTTTCAGGTTTTTTTTAGGTTTAATGGTTGTAAAGTTTTTTTTAAAGGTTTTTTAGGGTTTAGGATTTTTAAGGGTTGTTAGGATATAGGGTTTAGGGCTTAGGTTTTTCTAAGGGGTTATAGGAATTTTAAAGGGCTCTTAAGGAATTTTTAGGTTTCGGTTTTTTATAGGTTTTTAGAGTTTTTTAGGGTTTTGGGTTTCTTTGGGCTTATAATTTCTTAGGGTTTCTTAGGGTTTAGGGTTTTGGGCTTAGGGTTTCTTAGGGTATAATGTTTAGGGGTTCATAAGGTTTCTAATTAGGGCTTAGACCTTAGGGTTTAGGGGTTAGTAGTGTTTCTTAGGGCTTAAGGCTTAGGGCTTTGGGTTTATGGTTTTTAGAATTTAGGGTTTAGGGTTTAAAGGGTTTTTTAGGGTATACGGTTTAGGGTTCAAGGCTTAGCATTTTTTAGGGATTTTTAGATTTAGGGATTTTGAAGGTTTTTAAGGGTTTTTCAGGTTTAGGGTTTCTTAGAATATAGGGTTTAGCAGTTAGGGCTTAGGATTTTTTAAATGATTTTATAGGTTCAGGGTTTATAAAGATTTTAAAGGTTTTTTAAAGGTTTTTCAGGGTTTGGATTCTTAGGAATCAGGTTCTAGGGTTATTTAAGGGTTTTAAGGCTTTTTTAGGGTTTTGGGTTTCTTAGGGTGTAGGGATTTTTAGGGTTTAGGGTTCTTACGGTTAAGTGTTTTGGGTTTTTAAGGATTTAGAGATTAGGGCTTAGGTTTTTGTCATGACCCAGGGTTACCCCTAGATTTAACATGGCTTATAGAACACCAAAGTACTCCATATAGGTCACTTATCTCTCATAACATAAGAAATAGAACAATAAGAGTAAAACAATAGTACAAGTCCAAATCATTTTATAAAAGAAAAGCGAAAGTGTAAAACACTCGTCTCATCATAGCCATCTAATAGAATGAAATTGGGCCTAGCCCATACATCATGTCCAAAAGAGAAATACATGAAAGAAACTAAAAATAATAAACTCCGTCCTCGAAGCATGAGGACTCACCAAAGCTCGAAAAACTCGAAATCACCCACTAGCCACGAGAATGATGACCTTGACTGTCAGACCCTACATTTGGGGAAAATGTAGGCAAGAGTATGCGTTAGTATAAAACAATGTACCAAGTATGATAGTCATGCATAAAACAGTTAAAACATGCTAAAAGGAAGAATTCATTTCATGACATGCAATTGACCAAGCTAAACATGATATAAAAGAGTTATAAAACATAAGTCATAAAATCATGATCAATGCAAGGTAACTTCATCTTTAAAACATTTGAACTCATGTGAGATACTTCTTGAAGTAACCTTAGTTCATTATTAATGTGGGGAATTAGCCTTAACCGACATAGAGACCATGTGAGCTATAACATGATCTCCTGGAGTCTCCTACACTGAAAATGGTTGTCCTACTTTTCAAAGTAGAACCATGAACTTCTAGCTTAAGTGGATCCACTAGCTAATCAACCTATGGGAGCACATAGTTAAGGGATAAGGAGATTGCTACTAGAAACCCGACCTCTACTAACGGGTGAGCTTCCATCTCATGCGATGCTTATAGAAATCCGGCCTCTACTACGGGAGAGCTTCCATCCCATTATCAATATCCACTCGGTGCTAAGCATAACTCCCACGGAATAGTCATTTCTTACTTGACCTCATTATTCATGAAAAGGTGTCCTTGGACAACCAATCCAAGCTAGTTCAGTAGGATAGCGCTTACTGTTGATTCATTTAGGTGAGAAAGCCTTTCAACCTAAGAATCATTTCTATGTGAGAAAAACTTTCACATCATGCTTATATGTGTTTATGAGAATGTCCTTTCCACAACACAACAACAACATCATCATTGGTACTTTACTCTCAAAGCACTCTTAAAACATTTGCATAGATTTTATAAGAAAATACATAATTCCATAATTTAATTCTTGAGGTTCAAAACCCACTTTCAATCATCAACACTTGAAATTCATGGGTTAGATATGGATTTCATCATAAATACATGTAAAGCTTGAAATACATGCTTAATTTTATAAAACTCTTCCTTTAAGCTCAAATCCCACATCATATGATTCATAACTTGAAAACATAGGGGATTACATGGGTTCATGGGGAAATCATCATATTTCATCAATTCATGCATAAGAGATCATAATTCAATCATATAAATCAATAATCAAAAGAACCCATGGTGATTGAAGAAAACTCTAACTTAATTGGAGAATTCTACCTTTAGAAATAGAAGAATGTGGAAACTCCATGGATGGAAGGAATCTATGGATAAAGAATATCATACCTTGAAAACCTAGGTTGAATCTTCTTCTTCTTCAAGTTTGTAGAGAGAGAAATATTTTGGAGAGTTCTTCTTTTGTGAATTTGGAAGAATGAAGTGAATGGGTTAATTTGGGGTTTGAAAATACTTATATAGGGGTCTTAGTGAAGGGTAAAACGACGTAGTATAGGAACTAATTAATTAGGAAAAGACCCAACTACCCCTAAAAATAATTGCCAGCCCACCTCCGATGGACCCCAGTAGATGAACTGTGGTCTGAACTACGGCCCTTCCTGGTGGACCGTCGTTAGTCATCTGGGACTTGATTTTTGGGCCTCGAACCACGGACACCGACCATGGACCATGGTCTGACCTACGGTTTGTAGGTCAGGCCGTAGTCCTGAGCCTCAAAAGTCTTGGCAGGGTGGCCAATCCACGGACCACACTATTGTTCGTGGTCCTACCCACGGGCCGTGGTTGGCCTCCGTGGCTGGCACCTACAACTTCCCAAAATCTGTTTCGTTTCCCTTTTTCAGATAAAGGGTGTTACAGATTTTTATGATTTAGGTTTTTTTTTGGGTTTTTTAAGTTTAGGATTTTTTTGGGTTTTTTAGAGTTTAGGGTTTAGGGCCTAGGTTTTTTTTTACGGTTTTTAGGTTTAGGGTTTTTTAAGGTTTTATAGGGGTTTTTTAAGTTTAGGGTTTTTAAAGGTATTTTTAGGTTTTGGGTTTCTTAGGGTAACAATTTAGGGTTTCGTAGGGCTTAGGGTTTGGGGTTTCTTAGTGTTTAGTGTTTTAGGTTTATGATTTTTGAGGGTTTTTTTGGATTTAGAGTTTAGGGCTTAGGGTTTTTTAGGGTTTTTTGAGGGTTTTTTTTTTTTTTTTGGGGGGGGGTGTGGGGAGGGTTTAGGTTTAGGGTTTTTAGGGTGTTTTTTTTTAGGTTTTAAGGTTTCTTAGGGTTTAGGGTTTCTTAGAGGTTAGGATTTCATAGGGTTTAGGATTTTTAAAGGTTTTTTAGGATTTAGGGTTTCCTCAGATTTTATAGGGTTTAGGATTTTAGGTTTAGGTTTTTTTTAGGGTTTTTAAGTAGTTTTTTGTTTTAGGTTTTTTTTATAGGGTTTTAGGGATTTTTAGGATTTAGGGTTTCCTAGGGCTTAGGATTCCTTAGGGTCTAGGGTTTCTTAGGGTTTAGGGATTCTTAGGTTTAGGGTTTCTTTGGGCTTGAGGTTTAGGGTTAAGGGTTTTATAAATCTAGGTTTTTTTTTAAGTGTTTAGGGATTAGGGTTTTTTATGTTTTTTAGGATTCGGGGTTTTAAGGATTTTCTAGGGTTTTATATAGTTTTTAGGGTTGCTTAAGTATTATGGTTTCATTGGGTTTCTTAGGGTTTCTTAAGTTTATGATTTTTAGGGGTTTTTTTAGGGTTTTTTAGATTTTGAGTTTTTCAGGTTTTTTTTGGGTTTAGGGTTTTTGAAGGGTTATTTCGAGTTTTCTAGTTTTTTATTGGGTTTAGAATTTAGGGTTTAGGGTTTCTTAAGGTTTAGGGTTTAAGGTTTCTTAGGATTTAGAGTTTAGGGTTTCTTAAGGCTTAGAGTTTAGGATTTTTTAGGATTTATGGTTTAGAGTGTTTTTAAGGGTTTAGGTTTTAGGACTTGGGGTTTTTTTAAGGGTTTTTTTAGGTTTGTGGTTTTTTTAAAAATGTTTTTAGGGTTACTTAGGTTTAGGGTTTTAGGTCTTTTTAGGGTTTGACGTTTCTTAGGGTTTAGGGTTTAGGGTTTCTTAGCATTTTGGTTTTAAGGTTTTGTAGGATTTCTTAGGGCTTAGGGCTTACGGCTTAGGGCTTAGGGTTACTTAGGGTTTAGGGTTTTCTTAGGGTTTAGGGTTTATGGCTTAGGGTTTTATAAGGTATTTTTGGGTTTTTTAGGTTAATGTTTTTAAAGCTTTTTTTAGGATATAGGGTTTTAAAGGGTTTTAAGAGGTTTTAAACATTTTTTTGGTTAAGGATTTCTTACGGTTTAGGTTTTCTTAAGGTTTAGGATTTCTTAATGTTTAAGGCTTAGGGTTTCTTATGGCTTGGGGTTAGGGTTTAGGGTTAAAGGTTTTTTAGGGTTTGGGGTTTTTTAGGCTTAGGGTTTTAAGGGTTTATGGCTTTAGTTTTTTAGGGTTTAGAGTTTTAGGTTTAGGGTTTTTTACGGTTTTTTAATTTTAGGGTTTAGGATTTTAAGTTTAGGGTTTTTTTATTATTTTTTAGGTTTAGGGTTTAGGTGTTTTTTTTTTGTGTGTTTTTTAGGTTTAGGGTTTATGGATTTTTAGGATTTAGGATTTAGGGCTTACGGGGTTTTATAGGTTTTTTAGGTTTAGGATTTCTAAAAAGTTTTTAGGGTTTAGGGCGTAGGTATTTTTTAAAGATTTTTTAGGTTTAGGATTTTTATATGGTTTTTAGGAGTTTTTTTTAAGGGTTTAGAGTTTCTTAGGGTTTAGGTTTTCTTAGGGTTTAGGCTTTATTAGGGTTTAGGTTTTCTTAGGGTTTAGGGCTTTTGGTTTAGGGGTTTTTAGGGTTTAGGGCTCAGGGTTTAGTTAGGTTTAGGTTTTTAGGTTAAGGGTTTTATTTAGGATTTACGACTTCGGATTTTTAAAGTTTTTTAATGTTTTTTAGGATTTAGGGTTTCTTAGGGTTTAGTTTTTCTAAGGGTTTAGAGTTCTTAGGGTTTAGGATTCAGGGTTTACGATTTAGGGTTTCTTAGGGTTTAGGGTTAAGGATTTAGGGTTTTGGGATAAGGTTTTAGGATTTCAGGTTTTGGGTTTTTTAGAGTTTCTTATGGTTTAAGGGTTAGGGCTCAGGGTTTTTTAGGTTTATGGGGTTTTAAGGTTTTTTTTAGTATTTTAAGGTTTTTTATGTTTAAGGTCTTTAAAGTTTTTTTTCATGGTTTAGGGTTTCTAAGGTTTTAGTGTTTCTTAAGGTTTAGCATTTCTTAGGGTTTAGGATTTAGGGCTTACGGTTTCTTAGGCTTTAGGGTTTTATTGTAAGGATTTTAGGACTTTTTAGGGTTTAGGTGTAACACCCCGACTTTTCGGAACTCTAATTTAACTCGTACCTTTTTGGAAAAACAAAGAGGGTGAGTAATGAATTAAGAATGATGTCGTATGTCATATTTTAAGTGTTCAAGGGTTGTATCTCAAGTTTTTAAGTAAGTTCCTTTTAAAATATTTCTCGGAAATTTAGGTCAAATGCCTCGGAGGTATTCTCCCAATATATAAAGAGTTATGGGGCCTATAACCCATCAAATCGAAGGTCTACGAGTCTAGTTTGCAACGCATCAAACCGTTTGTTCATACGACTTCAGAATAGAGACATATTCACGTTTTTGTGAGACTACACAAGCAGGCACGTGAGGTGGGTCCCCTAGGTCGGTGGAACTCTTTATATATCTTCTTCTTCGACTTTTCTTCATTTTTTTCAGCAAAGAACCAGAAAATTTAGAAAACCCACTTCTAGGATCAACCAAATTATATATTTTCTCGACTTAAGTCCTTGACGAAAGTTGTTCTACGCGTTGAGCTCGTCATCATGGTATAATTTGTTTTATCGATTTCGTAGCATATCATACTTTGGTGTTGGGACAGTAAGAGTTTGGACATACTTTAAGGTTTTGAGGTGTATTACGAACTTAATATCAAGGTAAGACCCTTCTTTCATCGACTCTAGTTTTGATAAGCCGCAAATAGC
>JAJONR010010128.1:0-13812 GCA_029582245.1 Solanum etuberosum
CACAAGCGATTCTTGAAGATCTTGACGATTCTTGCTCCTTCTCCTCTTTTCTCCTCTTCGTCTCTCTTCTCTCAAAACCCTAACTTGTTTTGGTAAAAGCGTAAACTGATCTAATTCTGATTAGACCCTAACTTAATTACCAAAAATGAAATAAAACAATTGGGTAAGGAAAAGACTAAAACGCCCTTTCAAAATCCGGTTTAGACTTTCCTTTTTTGAACAACCCAACTTCAAATGGTAATATCTCACTCATACGAACTCGGAATCGCGCAAACTCGGTGGCGTTCGAAAGATAATTCCAAGATATTTCCTACGGTATCTGGAAGCATACCTAACTCATCCTGATCTAGGAGTTATGATCGTTTGAAGTTGACCAAAAACTCAAACTTAACTTAACTTAACCAATTTTCCAGATTTTTCATTCTTTCCAAAAACAACTCTTTCTAATTTTAGCTCTTTCTAGTTCTTTCAAATAGCGAGATGTTACATTTCATCTTCAAAAGCCAATGTTGAAAAAAAAAACCCAAAAAGGGGAAGAAAGGCAGCACCCACAATTTTCCGACCTATATTACCTAAAGTATGTGTTCTTCATCTATTTCCAACTTTTTTTATGTTTGATATGGTCTATGGTGTGTTAGGTCGAAATAAGCCGATACATTATTTTTATCATGTGGTATGGTATATGATTTGTTGGGGCAAAAAAATTATACATTGTTGTTGATACATTGTCATATTGTTTTGTAGCTTGCTTTAAGTCTTCCGAAATTATACATAAAATCCTAATTTTGATTATTTTTTTGTTTTTCGATATATTGCCATTAATGTATCAAATTATATAGTAGAAATTATTTTGATGGGATGTAATTTGCAGAACAGTGTATCATATTATAAAATAGTTTTAAAATGACACTTAAATAACATATAATGAATATATGATCTTTCATTTAGTATCAGATACAAATATCATCAATTGGTATTGAGTATCAGTTACTATTTTTATCATTATGTATCAACTAAACAGTAAGATACTTTCTAGTTACTATAATGTATCATGTAATTAACATTTTAGTTCACATTTTAGTTCAAATTTAGTTCATTTTTATAATGTATCTGCGGAATGTTTGTAGTCACTGCGGAATGTTTGCAGTTGTCTTTGCTGAATTCCTTAGCGATGAAGTCAACATCCCATCTAATGATTTCCGTGCTGACTATCTTCGCACAAGATATGCAACACTGTTTTGGAAGTAGGTCTCGACAAAGCCAAGGCGGGATATGTTAGCGATAAAGATGATCCACCAAAGCCGAAGAGCTATTTCACTCCACCACAACAAGATGACTTGGTTCATGTAGAATAGTGATTATGTACCAATTCACATACAACTTTTGATAATTTATTATTTTTAAGATACATTAATTAATGTTTTGAAAGGTTTATTATTTTTGAAGATACACTTTCTCAAGCTTTATAGTTTTTCTGTAAGAAAAATTATATATTTTGAATGTAATTTTTAATATTTTTAGTACCTTGTTAGATTTTGCCTATTATAAATATTTTACACATCATAACACTTGATACTTTCAAATATTTTTTTCCAACAAATTTTCTATAGCGATAGAGATACCACCTTGTTTTCTCAGACGACTAAACCATCGGATCTTCCAACTTTTTTGTATATTCAACGCCAGGTAAGGTGTCTTTGAAGGAAACTTCGTGTTTTGAACTATGAGAAAGTATATAATTGATTTGTATATCATATAATTGATATTTTGAAACAATTTTTGTTTGTTTTGTTGATTCGAATGGTTCATAAAATTTTCTATTTTGTTTATAAATTGTATATTAACAATTCTATTCTTATTTTTTTGTTCGAAAAATTGAATGTCACGATTTGTATATATTAAGTGTATATGATTCGACAAAAGATGTGTGCTTTAATTTGATTTAAAAAAATCTCTTTTTAAATTTTAATGTATATACATTTATACGATTTGTATATTGTTTACTTGATAATATTGTATATAGGTAATTAATCGTATAAATTTCTAATACAATGTATATGTGTAATTAATTGTATAAAATTAGTATGTCAATTGTATATATGAATCGTGTATGATTCGACAAAAAAGGTGGGCTGTAAATTGTTAATTTTTGGTGTAATCTGTTTGTATATACAATTGTGACAGGTTTGTATATTGTTTAATGTTCATACAATTATATATAAATGTGACCGGAATTGAGTGAAATGAACTGTATATAAATGCATTGTATATAATTGGTAACTTTGTATATGAGCGTATGTAAAGGCGTAGATCCAATTATATAGATTTTACCATAGACCCTGCATTAACTCCAAAATCTTGAGTTAAACCGATTGAAAACGAAGGTGGATTGTCAACAACTTGGACATGCAATGGCGTACCTCTCGTAATTCTCTTAGATGGAGTCGAATCATCCATTTTATTTTGGAAAAACAGATAATCTGATAATTAATGAGAGAATTTTTTTAAAAAAATATCATAAAACTAACATGCATAATACACATGTAAACAAATGTTGAAAAACGAAAAGAAAAAAAGATTCACCCAAGATTTTGACAGTTTCCTACAAAAATTGAAAATACGATTAGAGAGAGAAGGTGAAATTCGAATTTTCCAAATTTCAAATTTGAAATGGAAGAGTGATTTTAGGAGAAAAATAGGGAATGGGGACAGGGGAGATAAAATTGATTTCGTATGAAATCTTATACAAAATCCGATTAATGCTGCTTTGATTCGGTATACAAAAATGTGGTGGGTCCCATTATTAATGGCAAAAAAATTGAAATTGTATTTACTGACAGTAAATAAATTAAACTATACTAATTGACTAATAACCAAGGTATATTTGCCAACTCGCGTAATTTTCCCTTTTTTTATTATAAAACCATTAAAAACTGTTAATCCAATAACCCAATAACAATAAACCAATAACACTTTTTTCGGTTCGATTTATCAATCGGTTCTGTTTTTGCACACCCCTAGGGCTGACCAAGGGATGAAAAGTGTGAAAAGAAATTCAAAATAACATTTTAATGAAATCTAGAAATTTTGATATACACTTGATACACATGATATACAGTAATTTACATGGTCTACGAATCCTTTTATGGCCCGTAAAATGATCTACGGATCGTGGATCGAATCCGTGGAATTCAGTTGCAAAGTTTGAGCCTCTGATCTCAAACCACGAGCTGAATTTACGACTCGTAATTTCAATTTGTAGTTCCTGAAGTAGAAATCTCAAATAGAAGTGTATGTAGTAAAACATTCATAACTTTTCATTCTGAACCTGGATTAAGGAAAGTTTGGTGGTGTCGGAAACAAGACTCATAGGTCTTTTATTTGATTATTTATGAGCCACATAAGTACTCGTATTCTAAGAGATATGATCGTTTGAAGTTGATCCTGATATGATTTCATGAAAAAACTTAACAAGTTGGAAAGGCTTTGAACTTGGCTTAGTGCTAGGGGTCCCTAAATCACTTTCGATACACTTACTACACTTGATAATGAACCTTAACATACATAAACAACTAGGAACCATCCATACGCACGATTCAGATTTTATCTTAAAAATTTCTTTTGGGGTGTTACAAATAACTTTAGTGAAAGTATAATGGATACATCATTTGGTGGAGGAAGTCATTTGCGAGACCGAGTTAGACATGTGCAACAAATATCTCTATTTTTCGATGATTCATGTACTTTCTTTATCATTACGTTCGAGGACGAATATGTATTTTAGTGATAGATGGTGTAACGATCCCCATGGTCATTTTGTGGTTTGTTTGCATGTTTTATCATTTTTAGTAGCTTTGATATGTCATTTGAAATCTGCAGCGATGAGTGACATAATTTTCGAAATGATTAGATGGATAATGAGGGAGTTTTTCAATTTTAAAGGTTTTTTTAGTAACTAAAGAGAACTTTTATTAATTACCACTGAACTTTACAATCCGAGGGTAAACTAAATAATTTAGTTTCTTCTAAGTATCCTACTTTACCAGAAAACACATTCAAATATTAGATAATAGACATTAAACCTACATTCTTAGATATAACATAATTCTTAAAGGGAGAAAATATAACTTAATAGATGGTGGATATGTCATATTAGCTAAATTCCATATGCTTAGATTGAGAAGTTTAAACTCCTTGCACATTTAAGTATACAAACTTTATCTCAAGCCACCATGACATTTTTTTTTTGTAACAGTAGCCTCACCTAACCGTAGATAGTCCTACATATAGCCTCAATTAATTATGAAGGTTGGAAAATCGAAAAGTTTGATCAAAGACAATATTTAGATAAATGAGATCGAAATCAAATTATAACAGTTATATTAGATCTGAAAGGTGATTTTTGACTTGATTGGATAGTTAGTTTGGATCTTGAGAATGTTTTGGGAATTGGGTTATACTTTTGAAAGTTTAAGAAACTCAAGGTCAAACCAGGATCAATATTCAATCAAGACGACATCGAACGAGTGGTTTAATTTGATGATTCTAATTCTTAATTTACTTAGGTGATTCTCATGGTTGTTTAGAGTTTTCTAAGTCTTGGAGGTAGTTGTTTGGCTATTCTGTAACGTCTAAACTTTCTATCTTGGGATGTCCAACAATACTTGTCCACTTGATATGAAATCAATAGATAAATTTACATTTAGTTTCTAATTTATCCTTATCATTAATCATAGTCATTTCACTATTACATTTTATGAAATCAATGGATAAATTTACATTGTATTTGAAAAATGTGAAGTCATGATATGAAATTTTCAAATTAAACTATTTGGAGAATTCGGGATTTCATCTCATGAATTTGAAATCATGAGATGGAAAAATCACATGTCAAAACGCTGATTTTATCTCATGATTTCAAATCATCAGATGAAATCGTATGTCCAAATGCTTAACTAAGTTTAAAAAGAACGGAAAAGTATCATATTTGCCCTTATACTCTTACAAAAAAGTTATATTTACCTTCGATTATACTTTTTACATACATATTTATTCGTATCATTCAACTTTGAGTTCATATTTGTCATTGGATTGTCAAGTCCCATGTGTCCACTTTTATTATCCTACGTGATACCTACGTAAATATATTTTTATCACAATTAAAACTTGCTTCCAATATAATTATTATACCCACACATCTAACCCATCAAATCCATTCCTAATACCATATTTGCCTAGTCACTTTTCCATAGAAAAACGTAAGCATCAATAAAAATGTATTTATGTAGGTGTCACGTAGGATAATAAGAGTTAAAAAAATGAAATTTAATTGTTCAAAGACAAATAAAAATTCAAAGTTGTATGATAAAAATAAATATATCAAAAAAGTACGATGAGATGTAAATATAAACTTTTTTTTTAAAGTACATGCACAAATATGACTTTTTTTAAAAAAGAAATAAAATCTCTCTCCTTCAACTTCTTTGACTATATTAATTTCTCTGTCATTTTAATATTTTTTTTTTATTATTATTATTATTATTGCATAATCATTTTACTTTTGTCATAACCTGACAAAAGATTGAAATTCTTTAAAAACATGTTGGTAAAGAGCATTAATTTTTCTATACCTACAATTTGATCCACTATCTATGACCCCTCAATAATGCCATAAGTTTTCCTTTTTTCTTAATAAAATATTTAGAAAGAAACTCACAAGTTAAATTATTCAAAAGTTAATAAAATATGTATAAAATCAATAGCATCTTTGGCTTATATTTCATCACACTGATTGGTTACTGCAATTGAACATGCATTTGATTTATTTATTTTTTTAAAAAGGGTCACTGCAATTCCAAATCACACCGACGTCAATTATTAAAGGGATTCGAAGGTCAAGTTGATAAATTAATTTATCGCAAATGAATTTTATTTTTGAGTAGGTGATATCTCTCGAATATAAAATTTGGGGCTATTTATAGATAAGATTTGAGCTAATTTTGAATGAAATTTTAGTCTTAATTTATTGAAGTTTGAAGTTACATTCGTATTTATATCAAAAGTATCTTAAAATTTACAATGAATGGCATGAACATTGTATTTTATGATGTTTAGTTATGTTAAATTTTTAGAAACTAACATGAAATTTATACAAAATTTTACGATTATAAACAGATTTCATACATGAGTTATGTGTGAGATTTGATGTGTGTGTGTGTTTTTTTCAAAAATTTAATATGAACTTTATAAAATCCATACAATTATATATATATAATTTTGTACTTCCTCTGTTCCTATTTATTTGTTCATTTTTAACTTAGTGCACCTATTAAGAAAATAATAATTGACATAGTTAGTTTACTATTTTACCTCTATTGGTCGATATAATTTCAAAATCAATTTACTCATTAATTGAATTGTTGAGGTGTTTCACACCTTTTAAGAAAAGAAAATTAAGACATAAATTAGGCATAACTTTTCATTTTTACCCTTATTAATTATTGTCAAATTTATGATTAAAATAACTAAATATTAATTAATCACTAATTTCAATACTAACTAATGAAGGGTAAAATTGGAAGAACACTCTAAAAGTAATCTTGAAAACTGAACAATTAAGTTAATTTAAAAAATGAAAAATATCTCAACAATTCAATTAATATGAAACGAAGTATATTTATAAATTAAGGTCAAATCGTTTAATTACTTATTGTCCCCTTAGTGACGACTATCGGATGGATGCATTTATTTCGTGGTGAAACTGATGATATTATTAATACAACTATCCATTATTCCATTTAATACAAATTAAATTACCCTCTCCGTCCTCGTTTAAATATTTTATTTCTTTTTAGTCTTTAATTTTCGAATTGAACTAAAGTCATATTTCAAGCTAATACCTCTAACTTTTAATAAAGTAGTTCACTTAAATATTTTCGATTCAAATTTTGAAGAAAAAAATATGTATTTTTATTTTTCTATTAAATAGTTAAGTCGACTAAATAAAAAAAATATGATATTATTTTAATTATACGTATCAACCTCAAGTAAAAAATATAGTTTTAAATTAGGGGTGACAAAATCAATCTCAGCCAGCCGAACTTATTTAAGTTTGGACGGATTATTGAACAACCTATTTATTAACTCAACTCAATAAAAATTGGTTTGATGTGTAGCCCAAATAAACTAATGAGTAATTTTGTAAAAATATTTTTATGAAAGATCTTTTTAATTATTTTTTTTTGATACGTGTTATATATAGTCTAGGGTATGCATGGTTCGATTTGGAATGGTTATTGGCGAAAATCAAAACCAAATTAATTAAATCAGTTTTAAAACTTCTAAAACCAAACCAAATCAAATCAAAAAATAACCATATGTTTGGTTAGTGTCGATTTGGTTTGATTTTTTGGGTTTCTTTCGCTTGAAAGTAATAAATTTGTTGAAGGCATATGCATCTCAATAGACACAAATACCTAGTACATGAACAATCCATAGAAAAACTACCGTGGATTCAATTAAACAACACTAGAGTTATAATACATAAATGTACCCTTTAACTTGGCTTCAACTGACATATATATATATATCCTCCAACTTTGGGTGTGCACAAGTAGACACTTAAACTTGTATAAAATTGAACAAGTTGACACACATGTCCTACATGACATAATACACGTGAGACACCACATAAGACATGAAATTGCCATGTAGGACGTCACGTAGGACACATGTGTCTATTTGTTCAACTTTATACAAGTTTAAGTGCTTACTTGTGGACACTCAAAGTTGGAGGACATAGTTATCAGCAGAGGCCAAGTTAAATGGCATCTTTATGTATTGTGTCTTATTATTACGTGAACGAAGTGATTCAATTAAGAGAAAGTGTGACTATATGATGTGAGGTATGATATGTAAAGACTATAGTAACAGATTTTGATCGACTTAAGATTTTAATAGTTGGGCTAAAATTTAATTATTGAATTTAAGCAATGATAAGTTAAAGACTTACGTTAATTAAAATTTAACAAAACATTTATATTTTACTTATGAATAATATATAAGTAATTACAAAAATTATATATATAATTTCTTGGTTCGGTTTGGTTATTTTTGCGGGTATTTTTTTTAGTAAAATCAAATCAAATAATATCGATTTTCAAAATTTAAAACCAAACCTAACCTAACCTAATCAAACCACACCAAATGTCGATTTTTTTAAATCGGTTTGATTTAGATTGTGGTTTAGTTTGATTTTTTAACCATACTCATGAACAACCTGGCCATAATAAAGAGAAATACTAATTTTATTAGGTACTAAATTTTATTAAAAAAACAAATAAAGTAATAAAAACTTAGTAAAAATTGAATAATTGATTTTGATCCGAACCATTTTAATCCAAACAAATTTTAATTGAAATGAATCTTAGCTGATTGTTGTCTTGATCCATTTTAACCCGTTCAAATACTTTATAACTTAACCCGTTCAATTATCACCCCTAATTAATTCGAAGAAAGTAACAATTGCATAAATAATTAGAATTGCTATATTATCATGTATATAGTCTGATTTTTAGAAATGTAGCATGAAAATGACTCGTTTGGCGTGTTTTTCAAGAAGCATGGGTCTATTGGAAGGAGTAGGTAAGGGGACAATGTATGGCTTCATTATTGACTTTATAATCTGTGCCATTTACAGGCTTACTGTAGTTGGATTATTTTTAGCACCATATCATAGTTAAAAATAGGGAAAACGCTCAAATATGTCATCAAACTGTTAAAAGAAGCTTATTTATATCATTCGTTAAAAGTTTGGTTTATCTGTGTCACTGTTGTTAAAATAAAAGGCTCATTCGTGTCATTTTTTTTAACTTCTATTTTGTAAAACCATTTTTTACGCCCCCAAACAAGATTTGTCACTTTTCAATTGGAGTTTTTGGATCAAATGTACACTTTTTGCTTCTTTTTCTTTAAGAACACATGAAGAACATAAACACCTCCTAAATTTTCAAAACATCTTCAATTCTTCACCAAATCATCTCAAATTTCGGCTATATCATTAATTTCTTTTTAAAAAAATTTAAAATTCTAAAATCATTTGTAGAGTTTATATAATTTTATTTTTTTCAAATTCTTTACTTATTATAAAATCATATTTTTTTCCTAAATTTTTAAATAACATAAATTGCAAGTTAATATTATATAATATACAAATTAATGGACAATTCAAATAAAAGTGAAATTATTAATGAAATATAATTACTAAATACTCTACTTTCAAGATTATTATATTGCTCCCATAAATACTCTATTAATGCATTACGGAGTTCAAAATGAGCATTTTTATCATTAATTATTTTATGTCTAGCTAAAGATTGATCATATCGGAGATTTTCATAACTACGAATAATTGAAAAAAGAAATCAACAAGCACAATCACAATCACAACTACACTAATTGTGTGGATCATACATTAATTTTTTCCGAATATTGTTAAATCTGAAAACGACCTACCCGATTACTAAATTATTGTTGTGATAAAATTATAATGTTATGTATTGTTATTTTGTATTTAAATTATTATGTTATATATTGTATTTTTAAATTAAAATTTTCATCTTATCATTTTAATTTTGTGCATTCTTCGTAGTGAAAATTAATAATGATATCAAACTATATTAAAGTGACAAAATTTAAAAAAATTGAAACATTATTAATTCGGGATGAAAGTAGTATATATTAAATAATATATTTTTTAAAATGTTATATTACATTAAAATGAATTACTAATATTAGAAATATAATTAATGGTCTTATCTGAAATATAATATGTTAATTACAAAATAATAGAAATAATAATAAAATAATGAAAAAGTGAAATAGAGAGGTGTTCACCTCTCCATAAATGGAGAATAGAGAGTCATTTAAAGAATGGTTGGAAAGCTCATTCTCTATTTTACTCTCCAAGTCTGAGATGGTCTAAGGAAGTAGAAGCAAAAAATGTACATTCGATCCAAAAAATCAATTGAAAAGTGTTAAACTTTGTATGGGATGTAAAAAATGATTTTGTAAAATCGGAGTTAAAAAAAAATGACACGGATGAGCCTCTTCTTTAATAGCAATGGCATAGATGAACCAAACGTTTAACGAATGACATAAATGAGTTTTTTCTTAAAGTTCGATGGCATATTTGAAAACTACTATTATGATTGATATACATGTACATTTGTGTGACTGTGTTTTATATTTTTTTTATACCAATATGTATATGTGTATCTGTTTCATAGCATACATATATCAATTTTCGGCGACATACAAGTATCATATACGTGTATACGTATTTGGTTGATCAATTTCAAAATTAATATATGTATATGTGTTTTACAATTTCAAATCTAAGCCTTATATATTGTTAGGACCGAAATAAGCAGGTGTAATGCGGAAGCTAGCAAAGCAAACCTCGAAAGACCACGAGTAAGAAGACAATCAAGAAACACACCAAAATAGACAGATTTAACGTGGTTCGGTCAATCGACCTACGTCCACAAAGGAGATGAACAATCCACTATAAATATGAGAGTACAAAATATAGAGAGAAACAACCTCAACCGATTCACTCAGAATACAAGGAGGTACACAAATTTCTCCTCCATAACCGCAACTCTCAAAACCCTAGGACTACATTGTGAATGCTAATTAAGTTAGAAGGAACAAACATATCTATATAGAGTCCTAAAACCTTTCCAACAAGAAAAGGACTAGTAAAATATTTAAACCTTTTCCAAAAAGGAAAACTTATTTATGGTAAGAAATCAGGGCAAATAAAACCCAACAAATCTCCCCCTTGGCCTGAATTTCTGACAAAATAAATTTGTCCACCTTCTTCACATAATTTTCAACAGATTGCATCTCTTCTTCATAATCTCCTCCATCAAATCTACGTCTCGACACAGAGAACCTCTCTGAAACAATTTCTCCAACAAAAAATCTTCATTACTGTAAAAAAGGTTGCAGCTAGAACTACACCTGCCAAGATGAACACTCATCTCTAACATGGTTCCATCCTTGAACCATGGCTCTGATACCACTTGTTAGGACCGAAATAAGTAAGTGTAATGCGGAAGCTAGCAAAGCAAACCTCGAAAGACCACGAGTAAGAAGACAAACGAGAAACACACCAAAAGAGACAGATTTAACGTGGTTCGGTCAATCGACCTACGTCCACAAAGGAGATGAGCAATCCACTATAAATATGAGAGTACAAAATATAGAGAGAAACAACCTCAACCGATTCACTCAGAATACAAGGAGGTACACAAATTTCTCCTCCATAACCGCAACTCTCAAAACCCTAGGACTACATTGTGAATGCTAATTAAGTTAGAAGGAACAAACATATATATATAGAGTCCTAAAACCTTTCCAACAAGAAAAGGACTAGTAAAATATTTAAACCTTTTCCAAAAAGGAAAACTTATTTATGGTAAGAAATCAGGGCAAATAAAACCCAACAAATCTCCCCCTTGGCCTGAATTTCTGACAAAATAAATTTGTCCACCTTCTTCACATAATTTTCAACAGATTGCATCTCTTCTTCATAATCTCCTCCATCAAATCTACGTCTCGACACAGAGAACCTCTCTGAAACAATTTCTCCAACAAAAAATCTTCATTACTGTCAAAAAGGTTGCGGCTAGAACTACACCTGCCAAGATGAACACCCATCTCTAACATGGTTCCATCCTTGAACCATGGATCTGATACCACTTGTTAGGACCGAAATAAATAAGTGTAATGCGGAAGCTAGCAAAGCAAACCTCGAAAGACCACGAGTAAGAAGACAAACGAGAAACACACCAAAAGAGACAGATTTAACGTGGTTCGGTCAATTGACCTACGTCCACAAAGGAGATGAGCAATCCACTATAAATATGAGAGTACAAAATATAGAGAGAAACAATCTCAACCAATTCACTCAGAATACAAGGAGGTATACAAATTTCTCCTCCATAACCGCAACTCTCAAAACCCTAGGACTACATTGTGAATTCTAATTAAGTTAGAAGGAACAAACACATATATATAAAGAGTCCTAAAACCTTTCCAACAAGAAAAGGACTAGTAAAATATTAAATCCTTTTCCTAAAATGAAACCTTATTTATGGTAACTATCATACTTGGAGAGGCAAGATGAAAGATCTTCTATTTGTCAAGAAGATGCATTTACCTGTGTTCGCTTCTGATAAACCACAGTCCATGACATATGAGGAATGGGAATTTGAGCACTTGCAGGTTTGTGGCTATATTAGACAATGGGTTGAAGATAATGTTAGAAATCACATTGTGAATGAGACACATGCAAGAAGTTTGTGGGACAATCTCGAGACACTTTATGCTTCGAAGACTGGCAACAATAAGTTGTTTCTATTGAAACAATTGATGAATATCAGGTATAAAGAGGGCACTCATATTTCTGATCATATTAATGAATTTCAGGGTGTTCTTGACCAGCTATCTGGAATGAATGTAAAATTCGATGAAGAAATACAGGGACTATGGCTTCTTAATACTCTACTAGACTCTTTTGAAACTCTTCGAGTTTCTTTGACTAATTCTTCTCCCAGTGGTGTTGTGACCATGGAATATGCTAAGAGTGGTGTCTTGAATGAAGAGATGAGAAGAAGATCTCAAGGCTCATCTTCTTCTACTTCACACTTCGATGTTTTGGTTACTGAAGATAGGGGAAAAATAAGTCCAGAGGTCAGAATGACAGAGATAAAAGTAGAGGTAAGTCAAAATCTAAATACAAGAATGTTACATGTGACTATTGCCACAAGAATGGGCAAATCAAGAAATATTATTTTAAGTACAAGAGAGTTATGAGACAACAAAAGAAAGAAGGTGACAATGAAAATCGTGTTGTTGTTATTGCTAATGATGATCTTCTTGTTTCTTGTGATGAAAATGTCGTCAATCTTGTTCGCGATGAGTCTAGCTGGTTTGTGGATTCTGGTGCTACTTCTCATGTCACACCCAGGAAGGAATTATTTTCTTCTTATACTCCAGGTAATTTTGGGATGTTGAAAATGGGTAATAATCATGAGGTTGCAGTTGTTGTTATTGGGATAGTTTTTTTGGAGAGTAATAATGGTTCCAAACTAGTTCTCAATAATGTCAAACATGCTCCAGATGTTCACTTGAATTTGATTTCCGTGTGATACCTTGATGATGAGGGTTATGTTAATACCCTTGGTGCTGGCCAGTGGAAGCTTACTAGAGGTTCGATGGTTGTAGCTCGTGGTGACAAGTTGTCTAACTTGTACGTTTTTCAGGGCTCCATTTTTAGAGGCTCAGTAAATTTGTTGGAGAAATTGTTTCAGAGAGGTTCTCTGTGTCGAGACGTAGATTTGACGGAGGAGATTATGGAGAAGAGATGCAATCTATTGAAAATTATGTGAAGAAGGTGGACAAATTTATTTTGTCAGAAATTCAGGCCAAGGGGGAGATTTGTTGGGTTTTATTTGCCCTGATTTCTTACCATAAATAAGTTTTCCTTTTTGGAAAAGATTTAAATATTTTACTAGTCCTTTTCTTGTTGGAAAGGTTTTAGGACTCTATATATATATGTTTGTTCCTTCTAACTTAATTAGCATTCACAATGTAGTCCTAGGGTTTTGAGAGTTGCGGTTATGGAGGAGAAATTTGTGTACCTCCTTGTATTCTGAGTGAATTGGTTGAGGTTGTTTCTCTCTATATTTTGTACTCTCATATTTATAGTGGATTGCTCATCTCCTTTGTGGACGTAGGTCGATT
>JAJONR010010135.1:0-23025 GCA_029582245.1 Solanum etuberosum
TATCAACATCAACATGTTGATTCGATACATGATTCTGGGCGTCACCATGATCATCAAGCCCAACAACATCATGCATACTTGTGTGAGGAACTTCATCTAGATGAACTATGCCATCAAAATTTGAAGATTCTAGCTTCTCCGCTTTGTCAATATCTTCAATTGTTTGATTCTCCATGAAAATAATATCACGGCTTCTCACGAGTTTCTTCTCAATTGGATCATATAGCCTGTAGCCAAATTCATCAAGGCCATATCCAATGAAGATGCACTGCCTTATCTTGGCATCTAACTTTGACCTCTCATCTTTCAGCACATGTACAAAAGCTTTGCAACCAAATACTCTCAAATGGTCATAGGAAACATCCTTTCCATACCAAACTCTATTTGAACATCACTTTGCAAAGCAACAGTAAGAGATAGATTAATAACATGTGCAGCGGTCAATAAAGCCTTACCCCAAAATGAGTTCGACAACTTTGCTTCAGAAAGAAAACATCTAACTCTTTCTATCAAGGTCCTGTTCATCCTCTCAGCCAAACCATTAAGCTGAGGAGTCTTAGGAGGAGTCTTCTGGTGTCTAATACCTTGATGCTTGCAGTATTCGTCAAATGGTCCACAATATTCACCACCATTATCAGTACAAATACATTTCAGTTTCTTTCCAGTTTCTCTTTCAACTGAAGCCTGAAACTGCTTGAAGACACCTAACACTTGGTCTTTAGTCTTCAAGACATAGACCCAACGTTTTCTCGAGCAGTCATCAATAAAAGTGACAAAGTAGAGTGCACCACCCAATGTCCTTGTCTTCATTGGACCGCATGAATCAGAGTGCACCAATTCAAGCAACTCTGTCTTTCTCGAAGGATGATTAGACTTAAAAGGAAACTCTATTTTGTTTACCAGTCAAACAGTGCTCACACTTTTCTAATTTTGCACTTTGGAAATTTGACAATAATTTCTTCTTGGCTATAACATTAAGTCCTTTCTCGCTGATATGGCTAAGCCTCTTGTGCCATAACGTTGAAGAGTTATCGCTCTCAACCGCATTCACCACATCAACACAAGCAGAAGCCGTAGTCCAGTATAGACCACGACGTTTGTTACCACGAGCCACAACCAAGGAACCCTTAATGAGTTTCCATTTTCCATCACTGTTGGTACTAACATATCCTTCATCATCCAAAACACCAACATAAATCAGGTGCAGACGAACATCAGGAGCATGTTTCACATTGTTCAAAACTAGTTTAGTTCCAACACTAGTCTCCAAACAAATTGTACCAATACCAACCACCCTAGAAACAATCTCATTACCCATACTCAAGGTTCCAAAATCACCAGGAGTATAGGAAGAGAAAAAATCCTTCCTTGATGTCACGTGAAATGCGGCACCAGGACATCCGACGAAGAAGAACCTTGAGATTTTCTTCTCATCTCTTCGTTCAAGATACTACTCTTTGCGGAATCCATTGAGATCACACCATCCGGAGTAGAATTTGACAATGAAGTTCTAAATGTTTCCCAAGAATCTGGTAGGGAACCAAGTAGAAGCAAGCCTTGAATTTCTTCATCAAATTCGATGCCCATAGCAGATAATTGGTTCATGATCCCCTGAAAATTATTCAGATGGTCTGTCATCGGAGAACCATCATGATACTTTAAACTCAGCATCTGCTTTATTAAGAACATTTTGTTGTTGCCAGTCTTCCGAGCATACAAACTTTCAAGATGCTCCCATAGGGTTCGAGCATGTGTCTCCCCAGAAATATGGTTCAACACATTATCGTCAACCTATTGCCTAATGAATCCACAAACCTGTCTGTGCAACAGATTCCACTCTTCATCTGTTTTATTATCAGGCTTTACAGTGGTAAATACTGGTTGATAAAAATTCTTGACATAAAACAGATTTTCCATTTTTCCCTTCCAAATGGCATAATTAACACCATTCAAAGTAACCATTCTACTTGTGTTGGCTTCCATTATTTTCCCCCAAAAAATATAGTTATTGCAAACCAAAGTAAATCTTTTCTAATATGGAAGTTCAGACTGTGCTGCAACCACATAGCATACTCAGATAAAATCATGGCTCTGATACCAGTTTGTTAGGAAAACGCCGATAATCACAAAAATATATATGGTCAAAATAATGAAAATAAAATGGAAAAATAATGACACCAAGAATTTTACGTGGAAACCCTTTTAAATAAGGGAAAAAACCACGGGCCAAGAGGAGCAACTGATATCACTATAGTAAGGAATTTTTACACTGTTTAGTCACAAATATAATATTCAAAATGACTACTACACACTCAAAAAGAATAACTCTCTTTTGATTTTCCACCTTACTAAAAATATCGCTCACACTCTATTTTTCTTCACAAACTATTTTCTTGTATAGTCTATGGTAACCTCACAACTCTCTATATTTTCCTTTCTCTGTGAGTTGGTGTATCTTAAAAATGAACTAATGAGCTCCTTTTATAGAAGAAATTTGCAACTGCAAATTTCAACACCATCCACAATATGTCAAAGTTGTGCCACTAAAAGTTTTAATTATTGTGTTTCTCAACATTTGCTGCCACTGCAAATTTGCCAACCTTGCCAACCATTGACAATTGCATGCAGCAATTGTTGAAGTCAATAATGGGGTAATGGGGCTGGACCCCACAGTCCTTGGCATTTTTCTGCTATTCCCTTTCCAATTTCTCCCAATTCAGGAGGATGATTGTGTTCTAGTCCGAAAACCTGATCACGAAGTAACTTTCAACTGTTATCTAAATCCAAGAGGTTCATCTTATGAGGGCTACTAGTAGTTGCATAAATTGCTACCTCAGTTTCCCTATTAGTCAATAAGACTCGACTCCTATTGTTGCAATTAGGAAATATTCCTCTTATGCTATCCCAAACATCCTTACTCCAAATATCATCAACAACAACAAGGTATCTTATTCTAACAACACATTTCTACCTCGAAATTCTTGAGATATTGTAACCCAAGTAAGAATGTCAAAGTGATGATACCTGATTGCGAGATGATTATATGCTTTTCTAGCGAGTGTGGTCTTGCCAATGCCACCCATGCCTGTTATTGTGACAATTTCAAGATCCCGTGATTGTCCTGTCAATAATCTTTTAATTATGATCTCCAAGTCATCATCAAGTCCGTGCACAATATCATCTTCCAAATATGTAGAAGAAGTGCCAATTAAGGAATCCCTCGATAATTCAAGAATTTGATCATCATCATCATCATGAGTAGTTGTGATAAAACCAGAAGCAATAATCTCCATCATTTCTTTCTTTATTGTATCCATTTCATCAACAACTACTGGCAAATCCTCCTGTTGTACAGTTGCATTTGTGTAGAATAAGCCATCGATTATATAGGAAATCTTCAGCTCAACAGCATATTTTGCATGATTAGCAGCAAATTTAATTTTTTCCTCCAAAGATTTGATTGTTTCAACATTCTTATTGCCTGATCCTTCAAGAAAAATATAAAAAAATTGAGTAGTAGCATGAATAGATTCGAGCGCTTTAGCAGTGAGAGCATCAAAGAGTTGTGGATTTCGTTGCTCAAGAGTTTGAAGAAGACAAGTTACAGCACTATAAGCTGCCATCAAGGTCTCAAGATGAACAAGCTGGATGTTTTTTGAGTGGTTAAAATGGACAACGTTTCATTCAAGATAATATTAAATTCTCTGTTTTTTAGATTAGGGAAGAATACTACTACTCCATCAATATGTGGTCTTAGAATTGACTCAACAAGTCCTTTTAACTTTTTCAAACAATCAATTTTAATATCTATTTTATCATCATACCATATCATATCATCATCATATCATATATCATCATATCATCATATCAATATCATCATATCATATCATATATATATTATTATTATAAGTGGGAAGCTCCAAAGATGAAAAGTTGGATTACCATTTTACCCCTAGACTAAATTAAACATCTAATTAATTAAATAATATTATTTTAATTATTTTTTGAATTGTAAGTTATTTATTCGGAAGGGAATGTGGAAGAACAAGAGTCAATTAGGATTTCTAGAATATTAAATAAGTAAATTAATCAAGGTTTTCCTCTTTTTAATATTAAATTAAAGAATATGAAGACTTGTAGCTAAATCAATATATACCACTACCAAATACAAATTTGTTATCTTGAATTCTTCCACTAGCATTTCTACGTACTCATATGGTAAAGTTCCTTCTTTTTCCATCTTCTATTATTTGTTTGTAAGATTTTTATCATTTATAGATTTTTTTTCAAATTAGAAAGGATTGCTTCAATTCTAATTCTTTATTTATGATTGTTTCTCTTTCTTGAATTTCTTGTTACTATTTTGTGTAGAAATGTAAAATCACTATACATATTGCCTTGCAATGTATCCGGTGCCATTTGACTTGGAATAATTTTGGTATTCTCTACTAATTACTAATAATTATACTTATTATATTCACAACTACAATGTTTTGGAAATACAAATGGACACAAGAGAGGACTTTATTTTTTTAATTTTATTTTGTTTTTGCTTAAACTAATCAATAGTTGAGGTGTCTATATTCATGAATTCAGATGAAGATAAAAGAGATAAAAACAGAAAAAATTAGGATGGAGTTCTAGGTACAAACAACTACATAATCCTTTTTTTACTTAATGTATACTAATTGAACATATTTTAAAAAAATTTATCTAATACTCTGAACTATTTTATTTTATTCATCTAAATGATTGTTTTGCTTTTAAACTAATAACGATATTCTTTTCATTTAATTTTTGAAGTTGGTATTTTTTTTTAATAAACCAACTAAATTAATTTATGATCTGAGAGTAACAATAAAGTGTATAGCAAGTTTGACATCTTCACTTTATTTAGAAACACGAATTTGGAGCAAGATGAATTCATAAAGTTAGAAATATCAAGTATGACTTCTACATTGTCCTATAATGACTAAGTTCTATTACCTTATATTTACATGAACCAAATTCATTTGATTCGACATTTTCGTGGGTTTTTTTTAATAAATTATACATGCAATGTTTGGTTCATTGCTTTAAAGTTATGCATAGGATCGATCTAATATTATAGTGTTATAATTTCACCCTTATTTTTAAAGGAAACAAATAGTAAGATGAATTGATTGAGGTTAAGTTGGTATTACATTTTAAAATTAAATAGTTGTAATTTCTTTTCTCCTAGCACACATTTAGGTGACTATATTTACATTTAAAAATCAATTGAATCCCTATTTTAGTGATTCTCATTCACTACAGATGTGAGTTAATAAGAAGTTTAACAGATACTAATAATGCCTAATAATTAGTACACGTTACAATATAGCTAATTATAATGCTCCATGTTTGCCTTATATAATACTATATATACTGAAATATGTTAAATAAGTACCTTATTATGTAAATGCTAATAATACCTTTTCCAGCCTCTTCAAATTCCTAATAAAAATTCCACACGTTGTTGCCTTATTTAAAGTTAAGCTAAATAATGTTAATAATTTCCTTTCTATTACCGCCTCTTCAAAACTTAAAGATACACTCACAATGTTTTTGTTTGTCTTAATGTTATATTGACTACTAATAATATCATTTACAACCTTTTAAAAATTGTACACAGTCAGAACTTTTGGCCCTCTATTTTCCTTCATTAATCCAACATCATCAATAATAATTTTATATTAACTTTTAGTCATTAAACATCTTATATAAATGGATATCAAGTATATGTGTAACCCTCATCATTGGATGAAACAAGCTCAACATGTATGCCTCTTCTTCTTTCATTTTGTTTTGTTACTTAAAAGCTTAAATCCTCTCATTTATCCTATTTCTTGTATGATCCCTTTTATCTTTATTCTTATGTAGCTCTATTGGTTTTATTTTAGTAATCTATGATGATTTCAAGTTTTCTTATATGCAATTCATTTATTTTTTAGGTTGGTCCATAAGTATGTATATATATACAAATTTAAAGTTATCTCTTTTTTCTTATATGCATTTATTTTTTGCACCATATAATTTTTGGTTTATATTGTTTTCTTTTTCTACTATATTGTTAATATCTCACAAATGATTGTGTTGTATTTCATAATTCAATTATATGTATATAACTTGAAAACAAATTTCATTTGTCAAAATTTACAGATGGCAGAATTAATAATTTTGAATGAGCCAAAGAAGACGAAGGGTACATATACATGTAATTATTATTTATTATTAAAGCTGGATGTTTTTTTGAGTGGTTACAATGGACAACGTTCATTCAAGATAATATTAAATTCTCTATTTTTAAGATTAGGGAAGAATACTACTCCATCAATATATGGTCTTAGAATTGACTCAACAAGTCCTTGAACTTTTTCAAATAATCAATTTTAAAATCTATTTTATCATCATGTTAATATGAAAAAGATGAAAACCTATAGTATTTTTCATATAATTTTTGAACATTTAAATTTAAATATTAAATTATTCTAATTCAATTTAACTTAAAAAATTAGTCAAATTGACTCTCCGAAAGTAAATTGCAACAAATAAAAAAGAATGGAGGGAGTAAAAATAGTTTTTTTTTATCATATTCTCCATTATTGACCCGACGAGCCTCACCAGCATGGGCGGAGCTACAACCAAGTAAGGGTGTTTTGTGGTCAATCGACCCTTCACCGAAAAATTAGACCGTGTAAGGTAAAATATTCTCTATTAACTGGATATATAAATAAATGAACACCGTTAAATAAAACAAAGGTTGGTGGTCCAACAATAAGCATGCTCATTTAAGTCTGTGAGGTCCCTGGTTTGATCGTTGCTTGAACAAAATCTTTTTTCAAAAAAAAAAAGAAAGAAGGAAAGAAACAGAAATAGTTGTCCCGTATCTTTAAATTTGGATGCACCCACTCAGCAGTAAAAATAAATATATTTTGTAAAAATATATATTTTGTGCACTCATTTTGCTAAAAGAAAATTTCCACTCTTTTAAAGTCTGAACACTCTTGACAAAATTTCTAGCTCCATTACTAGATTAAGTAGTTGTTACATAAGGATACTATGTGAACTGATGTTTGTCAAATAACTTTTCTGCGTTAATTTTTGAATGTTCAATGTTCCTTTATTGGAATTTCATCTTCCACTGATTGATCCATTGCATGTTTACACTTTGTTTGGATGGTTGTTATCTTTGCATTGTATTGTTAGTTTAAATGTAATATCGTGTCTAAATATCGATTCGATAGGAGTAGGCCGCCCCAACTTGGCAACCTTGAATGTAGCACACTCATATTTATGGAGTGAAATGAGTAGAAGGTATATATCATTTAACTCTAGAAATTAAAATTGATAATATTGATTTAGTCAAATGAGATTAAATAAAATGCGAACTTGATTAGAGTATTAAAAACTTTGGAGTATATATATTAATTTTTCAAATTTTTTGAAATGTCTCTCCTCTCATTTTAAAAGTCTTCCCTGAAGAAATCAATCTATGACTAGACATTAGTAGAATGCTACCTCCAGTTCTCTATATGTTCGATAGAGACAAAGATTCCCCCCACTGATTGGATAGTGATGAAGGAAAAGGAGGAGATAGTGATGGTTATAGTGGAGGAGGAAGAAGAGGATAAAGTGATGGTGGTGGAGGAGGAAGAGAAGGAGGTGGCGGAAGAGGTGACGACGACAAAAGGGTTAGGAGGGTAAGGGTTGAGGTGGGATGGGGTGGAAAAGATAGGGTCATTGTGTAAATGATAAAACTTGAGGGTTTTAAAATTAGTGTCTTTAGAACTAATCTTAAGGTTTCCTTATTTGTGCCATGGTTGGATTTGCAGGCAAGGGAGGAACTTCGTAGTCCCCCTCAACAGCTTCCCACAGATCACTTGCCTCCGTATGTACCTCCATTCTTGCTGCCCAGAGCCTTCACCTTTGAAGATAGGTAGAGCTAGTGCAGTTAAAAGAGTTTCTGAATCCATATAAGAAAAAAAGAAATAAGGAAAATGAGTTTTCCTCAATTACAGGTCCCTCAAAAATAAAGCTCTGATACCACTTTTGTTGGAGTTTTTAGGCTGAACTTCAACTCTATAAATAGAAATAAAGGCAAGAAGAAGAGAAGAAATATTTTCTGGTGGAAAGATGATTTTTAATTGAACTGAAATGGTGTTTAAATATAGAAAAAATGCAATAACTAAAGCCTATATCTAAGCAACTACTTTGCACATGATTTCATGATAAACAAACTCTTAAAAATAGCAACTTAACTCCTAAAAAACAACAACTAACTTAAAATGCTGAAGATGGCTAAAAAGTGGAGAAAATCCAACAACTTCTATTGATTAGTTACAACTGAGGAAATTAATCAACAAAATCCTTATAATTCTATCTTATGATAGTGTAAATCCTTATAATTTTGTCATGTGCCTCTCAATTATCTAATGGATCTTATTTATTTGATTAACCATGGTTTTATCCCCCCTTTGTCCTTACGTTGCCTTTTTATTAAATCTTTGGCAGCATAAGATATACCTTCTCCTTCAAATTTGCCATTTATATATTTTTTGTTAAAAAGGAATGCATTTATACTATAAATAAATATATTGTGAATTTTCATTTAATACATAATTTCTTGGATAAACTTGTAAATGGATAAGGAACTTGCAAATAACTTACCCAACAACTTCAATCCTTGTCTAAATTTGTACATCAGCTTGTAATCAAGTGCTTGTGCTTCCCATGTGAACCAGGTTCGTGACAAAAAAGTTTTAAGTTCAATCACAGAAAACGGGTATAGAAAGAAAGAGAGAGAAGTATTTAGCGTGGATTGAATCTTTTACTCCTTAATTAAGAAAATATGGACACATATAACGATGTAATTGAGGAACCGCTGAGAATCCGAAAAATTCATTCACCCTTAACCTAGCTCCAAGAAATATATCATTTAGAGTTGATAAACAGATAGAAATGAATTTGAACGGGTCAAAATAGATTTAGTTAAGCCTGTAGTATTTCAGTGTTTTGATGATCCTCACAAATGCTGGGACCTGGTTCAAGGTAGAATAGCTCTCATCTAAGTTTAAAATGGTGAACAACTGTAAAGCTGTCTTATCAGTGGTTGGTGAGAAGGACAACGTACTCCTCCAATGAGAATGGACGAGGTTGTTTAATCAACGGATAATACATCCTTGGTTGATTGATATATTCAACACAACAAACAACAAACATTATTCATTCAAAAAGGTGATATTTGTCTTTCAAGAACTCAAGCTTTAAAATGCACACATCAAGGGACCTGATAGAGTTATCAAGGGCATCTTTGAAGTAAGTACTAAGCATAGGAACACAATTAGAGTTAATTGTGTGTCTTGTGAATGAAGTCTATATTAATTAGAGTTAGTTAATACAGTGGGCAATGAAGGCATTGCTTTGGCTCGTTAAGTAATAGAGTTATTACTTGTAGTGAGATTAAGAGGTTAATCTCGTGTGGTGTATTTGAAGTTTGTATTCACTTATTTCTTGATATTAGTGAAAGAACTTGAAAAATCTTGTGTGAGGTCGTGATTTTACTCCCTTGAGCAAGGAGGTTTCCACGTAAAACTCCTTGTCTTTACTGTTCTTTATAAGTCCTTTTATTGCATTCTAGTAGACTTTTAACCTGGTACTATAGCACATTGTGACCTGGCACATCTCAACAATTGGTATCAGAGTAGAACTTTCTAGTTGACTAAAAACAAAAAAGGATCCTGCGAAGATGGCCGCTCCACCAAACTTAGAAGAAGGCCAGTCCACCACACGCCCCCTCGCTTTAATGGACAGTACTATGGGTGGTGGAAGACTAGAATGCATGACTATATCATGGCAAAAGACATCGAACTTTGGGACATCATTCTTGATGGTCCTTATGTCCCTACTAAGAATGTTAAAGAAGGAGATGTGACTCGTGTGGTTCCTAAAACAAGAAGGAAATATGATGAAGCTGATAGAAAAAAGATTGAAAAAAATTACAAGTCTAAAAAGCTGTTGGTTTGTGGGACTGGAGCTGATGAATACAACAGCATCTCAGCAAGTGAAACAACTAAGGAAATCTAGGATTGTTTGAAGACAGTCCACGAGGGAACTATCCAAGTGAAGGAATCAAAAGTGTACATGCTTACCACTCAGTATGAGAACTTCAACATGAAGGAAGAAGAAACCATTCATGAGATACACACCAGATTCACTTCCATTACCAATGAGCTTCGATGTCTTGGTGAGCCCATTTATCCAAGCAAGTAAGTTCAAAAGATTCTTCGTGTCCTTCCAAAATCATGGGAAAGTAAGGTTAACGCTATCACTGAAGCTAGGGACCTGAAGACTCTCACCATGGACGAGCTGATTGGGAACCTTCAAACATATGAGCTGAACAAGAAACAAGATCTCTCTAAGGGAGAAAGAAAAATACACACAAGTCCTTGGCACTGAAGGCTTCTCCAAGTGAGCTTCTGAAGATGATGAGGAGATGGCCTACCTGACTAGAAGATTTCAAAAAATAGTCAAAGAACATGGAGGGTTTCAGAGAAAAGGAAACTCCAGTCGATCTGCAAATAATCTTTGTGACAAGTGCGAAAAGCCAGGACACTTCATGAGAGAGTGTCCAAATCACAAGCTAGAGTACAAAGATTATGTGAGATGAGATAGAGAAAAGCGTAGGAACCAGGTCCCTGATAATGCCAGGAGAAAAAAAACTGCTGATCATATGGTAAAGAAAGCCCTCGCTGTATAGGGTAACTTCTCCAGTGACTCTGAGGAATCAGATCATCCTAAAGATATCTCTATGATGGTGGTCAAAGATGATGAAGACGTTTTCAAGTCTCTTTTTTCATTGATGGCAAAGTCAGATGATGAAGACATCAAGGAAGAGGTAATCCTTCTTGACCTTAAAAGTGACATAAATATTTATTCCATCAAAAGGTTAAGAAAACTTGTTGTGATGATTGATTAAGTAGATGAATTAACCATTGAAATGAATGTCCTAAGTGAGAACTTAGACTTTGTCAAGATGAAAAAATAGCTCTTATGTCTCAAATGTTTGAAATAAATGATAACATGATGGCACTGGAGACTGATTATTTGCAACTTAAGGAAAATTCAGAAACCACTCTAAATGGGAAGAAGAAACTTAGGGGTCGTTTGGTACAAAGATTAGTAATGCAGGGATTAGTAATGTAGGGATTAGCAATGCAGGGATTAACAATGCAGGGATTAGTAATACAAGGATTATTTTTAATCAAGTGTTTGGTTCATCGTTTTCTCACCTAATCTTGTGTTTGGTTTAAAACTCTACAAAAAACTTTTTTTCAATTTTAACCTTGAATTATTATGTTTTCGATTTCATGTAATTACCATATTTATTGCAGTTTAAAACTTGAATACGAAGTTCACGATCCAATGCTTACCTCCCTCTTCTCTTAACAAAACAGGAAAAAACAGTAGCCAACAAGATCTACTTTTCTTTCTCATGTAATCTTCTTACCTACTAATATTAAAATAAAATAAAATAAAACTAAAGAACATGCACAAAGATCAAAACTTTATTGATTTTAATGACTCAATTTGTGAGGAAATAGCAGTATTGCAGATCAAATAGTAGTGTTACAAGACGAGAGAGGAGAAAAAATGTTTTTGAGTTTGTTTCACAGTTACAAAATGCTATGCTCTGGAATTGATGAGAGGGAGTTTTAAGGACGAAAAAATGGCTGGTGGATTGTACAGTTTTCCAATCAAGCAAGAGAAAATTTCAGAAGATCAAATTTTTAAACTGAAAAATCTGTACATATTTTTTTCTTGTCCAAAAGAAATTGTATCACTTTGATGAAAACAATGAAGTCGCCAAATCTGTACATATTTTTTTCTTGTCCAAAAGAAATTGTATCACTTTGATGAAAACAATGAAGTCGCCAAAGAGTAGAACATGAATTTCTTTACCAATTGTAAAGGTTGTATAAAGAAATTGAAGGGCAATTCAGTCATTTTGTTTCCTTATCCAAGTATTACTAAACCTGGGATTAGTAATCCCTAGATATTCTTGGTATTAGATAAGACCACATATGGTGTATTAAGTTATCCATGTATTAGGTGTGTTTGAGTTGAATTGTGCTACCAAACATTGTATTAGGTGGACTAAATTTTAATCCAAGGACTATTTTAAGTAATACATCCTACCAAACGGCTCCTTAGTGGTTTTGAGTTAGATCTGGAAGAAAACTTAAAGAACTCTGAGTTAAAACTAGCTGTTGCACTAGAAAGAAACTCTTAGTTAGAAATTGATCTAGGTCAAGCTAAGGAGAAATTAAATCTTTGAAATGGACTAACTCTTTAAAGATTCTTGCGAACTTGGCTAATCAGAAATACAATAGTGGGAAGGGTCTAGGATGTCGGAAAATAGAGCCTCGTTATAATCCTCACAACAAGTATGTGTCTGTCTCTGATAACTTGTTGTGCACCCACTGTGGTAGAAAAGACCTCTGAAAAGGACTTGCAAATCCCTGAGAAAAGTTAAAGAGAACCTGGAAAAAATCTCTAAACTAGAAGGAAAAAGGGAACCTAGTCCTAGCTATCAGTTTAATAAGAAAAAACTGCCTCATTGGACCAGAAAGTTTCTTATCAAGCCTTTGTCTAGTTTTTCAAAACTCTGTCTCAAGTTGTTTCCTAAATCTAACAAATGATTCTTTGTCTGCAGAAGGGAGGAAGCAGTCAATGCTGGTTTATAGATAGCGGATGCTCTAAGCATATGGCTGGAGAAATGCATCACTTCCTCTCTCTTGAAGCACACCAAGGTGGTGGTGTGTCGTTTGGTAATGGTAAGAAAGGGTATATTCTTGGAATCAGGAAAATTGGAAAGTCTGTGGAACATTTCATCGATGATGTCTAGTATGTGAATGTGTTGAAATATAATTTGCTCAGTGTTTCCCAGATCTGCGATAAGGGAAATGAAGTTAGATTTTTGTCCAACAAGTGCATTGTCACCAATCTCATCTCTCAAGAGGTCATTTTAACTACAAAGAGGCTCAAGAATATGTATGTAGATGACCTAGACTCGATAAGAGGAGACAATCTTACATGTCTCAGTGTTAAAAGTGACAATGTTGTTGTGTGGCACATGAGGCTTGGCCATGTAAGTGCTTCACTTCTCAACAAACTTGTCTCAGGGGACCTGGTCCTTGGTTTGCCTAAACTAAAATTCGCAGATAATAAGATTTGTAATGTATGTGTAAAAGGAAAGTAAACCAGATCCTCTTTCAAACAGAAGAAAAATTTAAGCACAACCAGGCCATTGGAACTTCTTCATATGGATCTATGTGGTCCTATGAGAATTCAGAGTAGAGGTGGAAAAAAGTACATTCTCGTGATAGTTGATGATTTTTCAAGGTTCACCTGGACGATGTTCCTACGAACCAAAGATGAAACAGCTGAGGTGTTGATGATTTTAGCAAAAAGGATTCAAACAGAGCTGGATTGTAAAAATGCTGGGATCAGGTCAGATCATAGTACGAAATTTGAAAATGCTCAAATTGAAGGCTGCTGTGCTGAGCATGGAATCAGTCACAACTTTTTTACTCCTAGAACCCCTTAGCAAAATGGGGTAGTGGAGAGGAAAAATAGAATCCTGGTGGATATTGCAAGGACCATGCTAATTGACTCAAATTTGGCAAAGAACTTCTGGGTAGAGGTAGTGAAAACAACATGCTATGTAACCAATAGGTGTCTCATCAGGTTAGTGCTAAAAAAGACACTGTATGAACTGTTGAATGGAAGAAAGCCTAAACTCAATTATCTCAAGGCCTTCGGTTGCAAGTGCTTTGTTCTTAACAATTGTAAGAATGATCTTGGGAAGTTTGATCCAAAAAGTGATGAAAGAATCTTTGTGGGATACTCTCAACAGGCAAAACATACAGAGATTACAACAAAAGGACTCTATGCATAGAGGAAAGTGTTCATGTCATCTTTGATGAGTCTGGTGGAATGAACAATCTTAAGGACAAAAATGAAGTTGAACTTGAAGAGCTGTTGCAAATCCACAGAGACATTCTTGTGTAAGAATCCACTCATCAGGCTGATCCTAATGATGAAAAGAATGTAGATCCTGCAGAAGGACCAGGTCAGATTAATTCTTCAGATGCAGTTGACAAAGATGAAGCTGACGAAGAAAACTCTGAAGATAGAGAACAAGCTGTTGAACCCGAAAACAAAACTTCAAGAAAATCATGATGGAAACATGAGTCCTCCCATCCCATGGACAATCTTGTTTCACCTCTAGATTCAGGAATGCACACCAGATCAAAGACAAGAAGTCTAGCTGCATTCTCATTATTCATATCCAAGTTTGAACCCAGAAATGTGAAGGAAGCTCTAAAGGATGCAGATTGGATAAATTCAATGCATGAGGAACTTCATCAATTTGAGAGGAGCCAAGTTTGGCATTTGGTCCCTAGACCAGTAAACATAACCATAATAGGGACCAGGTGGGTCTAGAGAAACAAGATTGATGAGCATGGGATCATTACAAGATACAAGTCAAGGTTGGTAGTGCAGGGGTATAATCAGGAGGAAGGGATCAACTGTGATGAAACATTTGCTCCAGCTGCCAAAATGGAAGCTATCAGGATTCTAATTGCATTTGCCATATACATGGAGTTCAAGTTGTTTCAGATGGATTTCAAAAGTGCATTTCTCAATGAGTATCTAAAGGAAGAGGTATACGTCAAACAATCTCCGGGGTTTGAAGATGTAGATCTGCCGAATCATGTGCTAAAGCTGGATAAAGCTCTATATGGTCTGAACCAGTCTCCAAGAGCATGGTATGAAAGATTCTCAAAGTTCCTTCTTGAAAATGGCTTCAAAAAAGGAAATATTGATAAAACCTTGTTTCTAAAGTCAAGAGGGAAAGATCTTCTTATTGTACAAGTGTATGTTGATGACATAATTTTTTGATCTACTTCAGAATCATTATGCAAAGACTTTGCATCCTTGATGGGAAATGAGTTTGAAATGAGCATGATGGGCGAACTCACTTTCTTCTTAGGCCTGCAAATCAAGCAGTCTACTCAGGGAACTTCTATCAGTCAAGAAAAGTATATCAAGGAACTTCTCAAGAAGTTCAACATATTGGAGGCTAAGACTATTGACACCCACATGGGTACAAGTTCTAAACTTGACAATGATGAGGCAGGCATCGGAGTAAATGAAATGATGTATAGGGGAATCATTGGACCACTCTTCTATTTGACTGCAAGCAGACCAGACATTGTTTTCAGTGTGGGAATGAGTGCAAGATTTCAGGCATCTCCTAAGGAATCTCATCTCAAGGTAGAGAAGCACATTTTGAGGTATATGAAAGGAACTCAAGACCTGGTCCTATTCTATCCTTTAGGAGATTTTTTTGATATGATTAGCTATGTTGACGCTGACTATGCAGGGTACCTCGTTGATAGGAAAAGCACCTCAGGAATGGATCACTTTATGGGATCATCACTAATCTCATGGCGAACCAAGAAGCAAAGCTTAGTGGTCTTATCTATAGCTGAGGCTGAGTATGTGGCTGCTGCATCATGTTGTACAGAACTTCAGTGGATTAAGAAACAACTTGAAGACTTTGGTGTGCTCTTAGATACAATCCCACTTATGTGTGACAACACAAGTGCAATGAATATGGCCAAAAATCCCGTCCAACATAAAAGAACCAAGCACATTGATGTGAGACATCATTTCCTCAAAGATAATATTGAAAAGGGCCGCATGACTGAGGATCAAATAGCTGACATCTTCACCAAAGCATTGAGCAAAGACCACTTCATCAAGAACATAATGAGTTTGGGGATGCTCAAACTAAACTGATTCCTCAACAACCATACAAGTGTACCTCTTATTGACTATGCTAAGGGGGAAGGTATCTATGCTTGTTTATTTTGGGAACTGTGTGGGAATCCACCAATGTACCTTATTGTAGGTACACACTTATGGAACTTTGGCTAGAGGGAAGAATAAGTCATACTAATCAGGGCTATTTTAAGCAACGGACCAGGTCCTTGCTCAAGGTTAGTATCACCTTATTATGTTAAGTTATTGCATAATGGTCACTTGCCACATGTCTTCTTCTTGTCTTTCCATAAAGAAACGTCTTTTCACTTTAAAATTCCAGAGGTAACATTGATGAGTCGAGGATTTTGACTCATTTAGGACTTATTATTCAATGATTTGGTGTTCTCAATGCCTATTTTATGCTCATAACTAATATTAATCTGTTGATATGCAGTAATGAAGGCTGAAGAGTGAGGCAAGGACATTACGATGCAAAAAGGAGTGAAAAAGCTGAAGAAAAGAGAAGTTGGAGCTCGCAAAAGCCACTCGGCGACTCGCCGAGTGAGCCTCCAGCTCGCCTAAAATTCCTACAAAGTACTCCATGGACCAAACCAACTTGGCCAGCAAAAAGGGTATTCGGCGACGTGCCGAATGGATCGGCGACAACGAATAAACTCGCCAAAAGTTTCAGAACAATTTGATGGAGGAGCCAAGCCAAAAGGCGAGAAGAAGAGTAACTCGTCGTATCACTGAATGGGTCGGCGATCCCGACTAACTTCGCCAAGTTGACTTTGTGCTAGGATTTTGGGAACGTATAAGTTTAATTTTTGAAAGAAGAAAAAGAGTTTCGAGTTCCCAGAGTGTGTATTCCTAAGCTTTTGAGAGTTTTTACACTTTAGACATTGTTGAATACTTTTGGAGGAGATTTGCATCTCGGATTTGAGATTTTAGGATTCTAGCTTTAATTCCAGCATTAGGTATTGCAGATCGTTAACAATACAGATGGAAATTTTTATTGGTAACGATTTCTTACTTTCCGCTATGATTGGCTAAAACCCCTTACCTTAGGGGTGTGATCATGTAGTCGAATGCATTAATTAGCTAATGGATGTTATTAATTGTTGATTTTAATGTTGTTTTGAAGTGAGTTCAATTATTTGTTCATGTTTTAATTGATGAATTGAAATTGCAAATTCAGTTCTATCTTAGCTCTCTATGCTTGCTTGAGAAAGAGGTAATAGAATAGAACGATTGATTGATAGTAGTATTAATTGCGTTTTTAAAAACTAGCTTGAGAAAGTGATTTGATTGCGTCTTTACAAACCCAGCTCGAGAGAGTGTGGATTATGGAATTGGGTTGCTTAGTAATGATAAGCTTGTTGAGGTTCGAGAGAACTCCCTTGAAACATAATAGTTGATCGAGATATGGCTATTGTATTCAAACCTAGCCTACTTATTGAGATTCAACAACTTTAAGAAACTAGTAACTACCCATTATGCGAAATTAGCATCCGACTGATCACATTGCTAAGGTCTGATCTCTAATTGTTATCCCTTTGTTAGGTATTCTTTACTGCAAATTGGTTACAAATCCCCACATTTGATATTAATCATTGACAATTCGTTATTTAATTTCATGTTACGAAACCTTTACTCCTACAAACGATTAGAACACGTCTTTTACTTCCTAATTGAATTCTCTACTGTATCACTCCCTGTGGGATCGACCCCAACTCTTAGTTAGATTTATACTTATTAGCGACAACCTACACTTAGAATTGGATGAAGTGTAGTTGAGCGTTATCACACATCTGTTTAGGGACCTGATTCATGTATTAAAGAACTCCTAAAGGTCCTTTCTTCTTCAAAATCTTTCCTTGTATCTGTCTTCAAAACCAAAAAAAGGAAAATCCTTTGCTTCTTCCCTCTCTTTCTCAAAATGTCTAAGCCTTCTTATCCCCCAAAGGATCTTCTTTCCTAAGAAATCGAAACCCCGTTATTTCAGGTTCTCAACTCCTTCTGAAGATCCTTCTCCCTCCACTCCTGTGTGTGGGATGAGTGAAACCGGCGAGTCTGAAACGCCTCTAACGGAGGTACTTGCTTCTCCCATAACAAAAACTCCTCATAATCCTCTCTCACCAATTGAGGGTATTCCCTGTTCACCCACTTTAGTTCTTTATTCTCCAAATGCATCAAACCACTCTGAGGCGCAGTCTGTTGTTAAACCCTCTAATGGTGTGCCTGTCTTAGAGTTAGATGTTACTTCTCAACCTGGCCCTGTATCTTCAGTAATGTCTGAGAGGTTGTTCGATGGTGATTTGTCGAAGGAAAAGGGACTGAATCAAAAATTCTGGCAGCCGTGGAAGAATGGGTTGTTCAAAGCCTGACTACTTTGAAGGGAGATATCCATCCTCCTTTCTCTGAAGTTGAGTGCAAGTCACCTGATCCGGTCCCAACAGCTCTGAGCCCTTATTTGACAAAACACCTGAGATTGAGATACAAATCGATTTTGCTCAGGAAGATGTGGAGGAAGATGAAGAAGCTCACCTCTCTTGGAAACGAACAGGAAGGCGGGGGCAAATGCGCCTGAAGAAGTCAATGGTGAAAAGGAAATCTTAGGTGCTGACAAGGATGTACGCGTATCAGATGTACCTAGTGAGGTTCCATGAAGAAGGGATGACAAAGGAAAGGGAAAATTGGTTGAATCTTCGACCACTAAATTCGTTCGAAACTATGCTACAAAGGGATCTAAACAGAAACTAATGGGAGATGCAATGGAGGCAAACAAGGCACAAACTCTTCGCAACAGAAGGAAAAGGAAATCTACTGTATCTGAGGATATTCAGGCAGTGGATCCCATAGTTATATTGAAGGATGTTGGGTCAAGTGAGACTGAATCAGAGGACATTGTAAGGGTAGTTGCTAAAAGACGAAAAGAAGTTGAGGAGCAGAGATTAAATCCCCAAATATCAATAAAACCAACAAGAAAAAACAAGCAAATGAGGCTCATGAATCAAAGACTGTTCCTAAATCCAAACCAGTTGAGGGACCAGGTCTACATGTGAGGAAAGAAGGAGGAGATAAGGAAATGACTAGGGAGGAAAGGAGAAGCACTCAAAACCCAGAAAGTGTTGAACGAGAGGGTCTTTGATCCTGAAATTCTAAACAAACCAGATATGTGTTACTTGGTAGATTTTGTGGCACTGCAGGATTGTGAACACTTGTTTGAGTGGCCAGTGCCTTACTTGCATGAGCCAGAAGTGCGTGAATTTTACTACAAAATGGAATTTCCGCAAGATGGTGGTATCAGCACAAGTGTTCATGGGGTGGAGATCACCTTAAGTGAGAAAGTCTTGGGCATTATTCTAGATGTACCCTGCAAAGGGATCAGGTCGGTGGAGGACTGTAAACCGTCTGAAGATTATGTCCAAAGAGAAACTAAATTTGAGGATCTAAAGTGCTCTAGGGTTCCTAAGAAGTATCTAAAGGGGTAAGATCAACAGTATTTTGAGTTTGTCAACAAGGTACTATTGCCTCGCACTGAAAAGACAACAGTTGCATCGTTAACAGACCTGTTTTTCATGGAACAGTTGGACACCTATGAAGCAATTAACCTTCCAGGGATCATGTTGGAACACACGCGCAGAATCATGACAGTCAAAAATGGAAAACATGGAATAGCGTATGGGTACCTGCTGAACAAGGTCTTCCATCACTTCAATGTGCCTCTTGGCAGAAGGGTGGTAGGAACCATCAAGCAAGCTTTTTCCATGTCTACACTTATTGAGTGTGAATGTGTCGAAGGGAAGATAAAAGCCAAGTCTCAGGTCTCCGAACTTCTGGAAAAACAAGAATTGCTGAAGCGAGAGATGGAGGACCTTACAGGTCTTCTCGCGGAAAAGGAGTTGGAAATAACTAGAATTAAGGCTCTACTTCAAAAGGAAAAGTCTCAAGGACCTGGTACCAGTGCTGATGTGCAGGAGGAACTTGATAGTTGGAGAGCACAAAATGCAAAGCTGATAGAGTCCAATTCCCCGCTGAGCGAGGAAGTGCAGTCTCTCACTAAGAAGCTACTGCAGGCACACAATGAGGCAAATCATCGCATGACTATGCTTCTGCAGTCTTTTTCTCCCCAGCCTCCCCCGTCCTAAAAGACGTTCCCCATATGTTCTTCCTCTATGTTTTTGTTTCCCTGTGGCATTGTGTTCTTAGTTTTGTGGTATTCTTAACAACGAGTTTTGTGATACTTGTCCTACTTTAATTAAATGATGTGTAATGTTATGTCTTTTTCTTCTCTATTGTGCCTGTTTGCTCATGTAATGTGTTGCCTATGGCTATGAATTTCCTATTGTTTGCTTAACATCTTGCGTATGTTTACTGCTCTATCTTTTCAATGATGTCAAAAGGGGAATATATTGTACGTGGTGCACTGAGGGTATTGGTGACAGGGGGAATATGATAACAAAGGGAACAACAATAGGGGAAATGATATGAATGAATAATTAACGCAGGAGTTGTTTGTTTGTCATCATCAAAAAGGAGGAAAATGTAGTGTTTCAATGTTTTGATGATCCTCACAAATGCTTGGACCTGGTCCAAGGTAGAATAGCTCTCGTCCAAGTTTAAAATGATGAACAACTATAAAGCTTTCTTGTCAGCGGTTGGTGAGAAGGACAACGTACTCCTCTAATGAGAACAGACGAGGTTGTTTGTTCAACGGATAATACATCCTTGGTTGATTGATATATTCAACACAACATAACAAACATTATTCATTCAAAAAGGTGATATTTGTCTTTGAAGAACTCAAGCTTTAAAACGCACACATCAAGGGACCTGATATAGTTATCGAGGGCATCTTTGAAGTGTTGTTGGCTAAATGCTTGTAATGTGCTGAAACTGTAAGATTCGTTTCTCATCTATAAAGAAACGCATCGAGTCTTTTCTGTAAGTACTAAGCACATGAACACAATTAGATTTAATTGTGTGTCTTGTGAGTGAAGTCTATATTAATTAGAGTTAGTTAATATAGTGGGAAATTGAGGCATTGCTTTGGCTCGTTAAGTAATAGAGTTATTACTTGTAGTGAGATTAAGAGGGTAATCTCGTGTGGTGTATTTGAAGTCTGTATTCACTTATTGCTTGATATTAGTGAAAACAATTGAAAATCTTGTTTGGCAGGTCGTGGTCTTACTCCCTTGAGCAAGGAGGTTTCCACGTAAAACTCCTTGTTTTTACTGTTCTTTATAAGTCCTTTTATTGCATTCCGGTAGACTTTTAACCTGGTACGACAGAACACTGTGAGCTAGCACATCTCAACAAATCCGGTTATTGATCCGCCTAAAAACTACTTGAATTGAAGTGGATTGGGCTAAAATGCGAATCATAATCCAATCCGCTCTTGAATTGACGATCGTGGAGAAGAATGAGAGGATTATTGAAACAAAATATTATTACTTGTCGCTATTTCTCTTTACTTGATTATTATTATTCAAGAACGAAGTGTAGTCATTTACACTTGGCATGACTTGTGGAAATATATACTCTTGACATGTTTCAATTGCCCGTTTAAAAATACCAAAAAACTTTTGAGTAGAACTAAGTACAGACATCTATCTTCAATGTTTGAGTAGAACTAAGTACAGACATCTATCTTTAATGTTTGAGTAGAACTAAGTACAGACATCTATCTTCAATGTTTGAGGAATACATACAAAAAGAGAAGGTTTTATTTTCTTGCAAGATTCATTCAACACACTACAAATCATGTTTGTTTAGTTTGGACTGGAATCTGTATGCCTTAAAGAAGAAAGTCATGATCACGCTGTTTTGGAGACAGTCGTTGTACATGCCTACTTAATCTCTTTTCTTTCTAAATCCATTTGCTTTCTATGATGTATTGCATAATTCACATTAGTTTAATCCTTTATTGTAGACTTCAAGTCAATTTGCTACTTATTTTGTTGGACTTCTGGGGACCCCTATCAATATTTTATACGTAACTTTTAGATTTTAATATGTTGCATTCCAATAACTTGAGTAAGCCAAATGAACTTTTTGGACTAGTGCTCAATGAAATTAACTTTCATATTTTCAGAGTAGCTGAACTTTGTAGAAGAGAATCTTTTTTCAGCAAGACTGAAATGGAAGCTTTGAGAGTTGAGGAAGCCTCAAATTTCAGGTCCCGTTGTATGTATGATGTGTTCATGAGTTTTAGAGGCGAGGATACTCGTAAGACTTTCACTGATCAGCTTTACAAAGCTTTGGTGGATGAGGGTTATCGAACATTCAGAGATGATAATGAAATTGAAAGAGGGGAAGATATTAAATCTGAATTGGATAAAGCAATTCATAGCTCAAAGAGTTCAATTATCGTCTTGTCAAAAAATTATGCAACGTCTAGTTGGTGCCTTGATGAGCTTGTCATGATTCTTGAAAACAAGAGGAAAAGAGGACATGCTATATTGCCAGTTTTCTACAATGTGGATCCGCTCGATGTTGGAAAGCAAATGGGGAGCTTTGCTACTGCATTTTCTAGTTATGAACAACGAATAATGGAACAATCTGATGAAGGTAAAGAGGAGTGGATCGAGAAGATCAAACGGTGGAGGGGAGCACTCAGGGAAGTGGCTGATCAACGTGGGAGTGGCATGGTTTTACAGAATTCAGCTCAAGAGTAATTTCTTTCATCTTCTCTTTCTCTTTTCTATTTTTCTCATCTACCTTGTTCATGTTGGTGCCAAAAAATGAACAACATATAAGATCCGAGCATTTAGAAAGTATGGATACGTCTTCTGGACGAAACAAACAAAAATTAGAAGCTTACCGGGAGTGAGACTTTGACTTTTGCTTTTGAAAAACTATCATCTCTTATTAAAACTTTAGATGGCTGAATTTTCTTTGTAGATGGCTGTCAATTGAACTTCCATTATTAGGCTTGCCATGCCTAACATCAAACAATGGATACACAATGCTTGCTTCAACAAAATAGTGCAATAACCGAAAACGTTACGCATATGTTATTTCTTTCGTACATGGCTCTGATACCAGTTTTGGGGGGTAGGGGGTCGAATATAGCTTCGATTAGCTTTCTTATAATTTTTATCATATTTGATTAAAAGTTTTTTGGTAAAGTTCTTGTTCTGTGGTAATTTTGCGGATTATTTCATTTAT
>JAJONR010010136.1:0-42233 GCA_029582245.1 Solanum etuberosum
TGCCATTTTGGCTAAGTTTAATATTTCTTAAAGACATTTGCATGAGTTATCCTTTGAGACTATTTCTTGTGTTTAAGACTTCCGTTGAGTAAGTAAGCCAGGCCAAGGGTTCGCTTGGGGCCAGCAATGGTTCTCGAGTGCCAGCCACGTTCGGGGTGTAGGCTCGGAGCGTGACATTCATGTCGTAATCCTTTAGCAACTCAAGCCATCTCATTTGGAAAAGATTTAGATCCTTTTGCTTGAACACATATTGTAAACTTTTGTGGTCGGTAATAACATCAACATGGACCCCATACAAATAATTCTTGCAAATCTTTAAGGCAAAAACAACTGCCGCTAATTCCAAATCATGTGTAGAATAGTTCTTTTGGTGTATATTAAGTTGCCTTGAGGCATAAGCAATAACTTTCTCATTTTCCCTGAGTACACATCTTAACTCAATCTTTGAATAATCACAATACACCACAAACCCATCGGAACCTTCTGGCAAAGTAAACACCAGAGCAGAGGTAAGCCTATCTTTCAGCTCTTGAAAACTCTTTTCGCACACTTTCGACCATAAGAGTTTAACCTTCTTTTGAGTTAACGAGATCAATGGAGAGGCAATAGAAGAAAACCCTTCACAGACCTTCAATAATAATGGGCCTAACCCAAGAAACTCTGTGTATCATAAGCAGAAAAAAGTCTATGACAATTCTTAACTACCTCAGTTTTCTTGGGACTGACTTGAATACTTTCACCGGAGACAATATGGACAAGAAAAGCAACAGAATTTAACCAAAACTCACATTTGTTAAACTTAGCATACAACTGACGATCCTTGAGAATTTGCAACACAATCCTCAAATGCTCAACATGCTCATTCTCACTTCATGAGTAAATCAAGATATCATCAGTAAACATAATCACAAACATGTCAAGATATTTTTTGAAGACCCTATTCATCAAATCCATAAACGCCACCAAGTCATTAGTCAAGCCAAAAGACATTACCTAAAACTCATAATGACCATACAAAGTTCAAAAAATCATTTTTAGAATGTGACTCTCCATCACCCTCAACTAGTGATAATGGAGGTCAATCTAAGAGAAGTAACTCGCTCCTTGGAGTTGACCAAACAAATCATCAATACTTGGAAGATGATACTTGTTCTTAATTGTAACCTTGTTCAATTATCGGTAATCTATACACATGCGAAGTGAACCGTCCTTCTGATGAAAAAAACATAAGCACCCCATGGAGAGATACGTGGCCTAATGAAACCCTAATCCAACAAATCCTTCAATTAATCCTTTAACTCTTTAAGTTCTATCGGAGCCATACGGTAAGGAGGAATGGAGATAGGTTGGGTATCTGGAAGAAGGTTAAAATTGAAGTTTATTTCCCTTTCAGGAGGGATACTTGGAAGATCCTCAGGAAACACTTCCAAAAACACATTTACAATCAAAAGTGACTCAAGTGTAGGGGCTTCGAAATACGTATCCCTAACCCGAAAGATGATATATGCAACCCTTAGAAATAATTTTCCTAGCCTTTAGAAATGAAACAAACTAACCCTTAGGCATAAAATTCCCTCTTTCCACTCTAGGACGGTCTCATTTGGAAACTGAAACTTAACCACACGATCCTACAATCAACAAAAGAATAATAAGATGGAGCCAGTCCATACTAAGAATAACATCAAAATCAAAAATATCAAGCTCCATAAGGTCAACATGAGTGAGTCTATGAGATAAGGAGGCAGGACAATTTCTATAGACTCTTTTAGCCACAATAGACCGACCAATAGGAGTAGAGATAGAAAAATGGTGTAACACATTCGGACAAACATCAAATCTCATAACCACATAGGACGTCACAAAATACAAAGTAGCACTGGGATCAATCAAATCATAAACATCAAGATGAAAGACTTTCAATATACTGGTAACAACATTGGGAGAACCATCTTCATCATGTCGAATTTGAAGTGCATAGAACCGGTTTTGCTTTGGAGCACTGGAACTCAAACCACTAGGTGGAGCTTGCCTACCATTTTTTCCCTTGTCAATTATAGATGGACAATCTCTCAAGCGGTGACAACTTTTACTACAACCAAAACAATTATCCGTACCCATCAAACATTTCCCCTAATGAATCTTGGCATACTTTTGGAATGCGAGAATCGAAGATCCATTTCTACCACCATTTCCTCCTTGAAGCTTAGGGTTAGACACCCTTTCTTTGCTTAACTTAGGAGCTGAATCATTAGAGGAACCTTGACCGAAAAACCTTTGTCAGAATCTAGAATGACCATGTTCATCGGACCTCGAATATGAAAAGTCACCATCACCGGTATTTGCCCTCTTTTCCTTCCTAGACTTTTCCTTAAGCTTCTTCTATTCAATTTGTTGAACATGAACCATTAAATGAGAAATGTCCATTTCCTTAATTAGTGTGGTGGTACGACATTCCTAAACCACCATTTCGGACACTTTTGAAACAAACTTGCTTATCCTTGCCCTAGGATCAACACCATAGTAGAAGCATAGTTGGACAATTGTGTGAATTTCAAGGAATACTCTTTCACATTCATATTCCCTTGATGAAGGTTACTATATTCAAGTACCTTTTCCTCCCTCATCTCATAGGGAAAGAACCTATCAAGGAAAGTAACCTTAAATTTCACCCAATCAATAGGGTCTGCATCAACTGCCCTTTCTCCCTTCCATAGAGTATACCAAATTTGAACAACACCCTTGAGTTGGTAAGTGGACAATACAACCTTGTCAACCAGCATCACTCCCATAATCATCAAGATCTTGTACACTTCATCGATGAACTCTTGAGGATCTTCCTCAACCTTGGAACCATGAAACTCTGGGGGATTCATCCTAGTGACGTCTCTCACTCTGTTCAATATCGTACCCACATTTATGTTTATGAGGGCTACAACCTCCCTATTGGCTTGAGTCATCATGGCTTGGGCAAAAACATGAAAAGTGGCTCAGAACTCCGCATTGGTCACTTGCTCGGCCAAAGGGTTGGTTGGAACTTGAAGAGCTTCTTGTTCCACATTCTCATTTGCATTTCTTTTCATGTATGCTCGTCGAGGGGCCATACTCTGAAAAGCATTGGATAAGAATTAGGAGAGAGAGACATATAGAGTTAAACTCTATCGCATGAATTTAAAATGATGAAAGAAGTAAAATTTCCTAAACATCTTATAGCTTCCTATTCATAAATATGGCGTGTTTCACACTCATGAACAAAACTCTACTCAACGTAGCTTGTCAGATTCTCTAGGACCTTTTTCTAAATATTGTGCTCTGAATACCAAGTTTGTCACGACCTAAAGTACTCACTAGGTGTGACATGGCATATAGGACCCCAAGAGGCCCTACACAAGCCACCTAGCATACATCATACAAGATAAATAGGAAATAGATTTAAAAGAAAATTTTCATATCATAAAATAATTTGACATAAGTAGAAGTCTATATAGTCAGGACAAGCTATCTACTCCAATACAGGAGTGTTTGGGACGTAACTTATACACCACATACATCATCCGAAAACTAGAAAGACATAAAGTAAGTAAATATGTCTCGGTCCTCAGAACATGAGGACTCACCAAATCTTCGAATCTAGTAGAATGATCAACTAGCCATAAGTATGAGATGTAGAAACGTCGAACCCTATATTAATAAGAAAATATAGGCACAAGTATGCATTAGTACATGGAATGTACTAATTATGGGGAAATATGCATAAATAGACATGATAGCATGAAAAGTTTAAACATGTAATGCATGACCAACATTTGAACATTTAAAAGGTTAAAGAAGCAAAAACATATACAACATAAGATATGGTCAATGTATTTAAAATAAGACATAAGGAAGCTTTGAAGAAACATGTTCATTTTGTGGAAGATTAAATTTAACCGATAATAAGACCATGAGAGATATGCCATAGAATCCGGTATATCCCTCATACTGAATGAAGGGGATTCTACTTGCCTAGGTAGAATCCGTACACATCATATTTTGATAAAGTGGATCCACTAGCTGGGTTATTTGAGAGAATCCTGTGGGGGCACGTAGTTTGGGACTAGAGGTTGCTACAAGAGACTACCCTATTTGAGCCTACCTAAAAGTCCTCTTAGTGCTACGTTAAAATTCCAACAGAATAGATAAAATCAATTATCATTAACATAGGAAAGGCAATGATCAACACCAATCCACATCTTAAAAATCAAAATATATAATAGCTCCTTAAAACACAATTAAAATATAGGTGAGAAAACCTTTCACTAATGTGAATCCATAGTTAAATTCCGTTGGAATTTAACTAAGCATCGAGAGAAATTTGAGATGGAGGCATAAATAGGGTAGTCTTCAGGAGAAACCTCTAGTTTCAAACTATGTGCCCCCGTAGGATTGTCTTAAATGTCCTAGATAGTGGATCTATATATAGCATATGATATGATACAAAGTTCTACCTTAACAAAGAGACTCTCTCTTCTCGATGTGGGAGATACATCAGATTCTATGTTATGGCTCACATGGTCTATTATCGGTTAAAGCTAATATCCCACGAAATGAACTGAACTAAGTTGTCCTTAAAGATTTTATGAAGCTTTTCTTATAGTTTTAAGATGCATTGACCATGTTCATGATTTATAATGTTTCTTTAAAGGTATTATTATACTTAGCTTGGTCATGCATACCATGTTTTCAATTATGTCCCTTATGATCATGTTTCATATTTTTATGAATATCCCTCATAATTGGTACATTCTATGTACTAATGCATATTTGTGCCTACAATATTTCATTAATGTTGGGTGTGACGCTTCCTCTCCTCCCGCTCATGGTTAGTCAATCACTCTAAGGACTAGAAGACTTTTTGAGTAATCATATTCTGAGGACCATGTCACCTTTATTGCTTTAATATGTTTTTACTTTTCGGATGTTGTACATGACGTACGGGTTACGTCCCAACCATTTTATTGATGTACTAGATGGCTTGTCAAGACTATTATATACTTTTTCTTTATGTCAAAACTCTTTTATTGATATGGGACTTGTTACCTTTATTTCTCATATTTTCTATCATATTGTGTGGTATGCATGTCAAGTGTCTTGTGTAGGGCCTCTCGGGATCTTATACATCATGTCACGTCTAGGGTATACTTTAAGTCGTGAAAAACTTGATATTCATAGAACAAGATTTTAGAAAAGGTCCTAGGATGTGTGACAAGCCGTGTTAAGTAGATCTTGTTCATAAGTGTGAAGCGCGCCACATTTATGAATAGGAGGCTACAAAGCGTTTAGAAAATTTCACTTCTTTCATTACCCTAAAGTCGTGTCATAGAGTCTATCTCTGTAAATATCCTTCTCCTAAATCCTGTTCGGTCCTTTTCAGGATATGACCCCTCAAAGAGCTTATGTGTAGCACCTTATAATTTGGTGAGTTTGGTTTGGAAAGTGTAAGGCGGGTTAACGGGCAGGTTCACAGACCTTAGCCCAACCGTGAGCCCTCCATGGTTGCCTGAATGGTCTATGGAGGGTGGATGATCTGTACAGGGGACCGGTTAGGGTAGCCCCTATTTTCACGACCACCTTCATGGATCGTGAAGTGGTAAACAGTCTGTAAAGGCCTAAATACAGCGGTTCCGTCAAATTTTTAAGTCAGGGCTACTTTGGTTTTTTCCTAGGCCTCCATATGGTGTCCTTTGATATCTAGGTCAACTACGTGTTTCAAATGTTGATGAGTTGAGGAATCTAATTCTGACATTAGGTCATAGTTCTTGGTATTCTATTCACCTGAGAGCCACCAAGATGTTCCATGATTTGCGGAAAGTCTATTAGTGGAATGGGATGAAGAAGGATATTGTGGAATTGACACCTTTAATACCAAATTTCTCTACTTCATGCACTATCCTCTAGTATATTTCTATTAGAAAAAACACACTACTTTTGTAATTATATTATACAATTGAAATGAATGTGATAAGAATAATGCTACCTTTCACTTCCTTGTAAGTCACTAAAACTAAAATGCATCTACTTGTGGAATTACAATAGGTATATACGTTGACATTGTTGTATCTAATATTTTCATGCCAAAATTGTTGATAAAAACACTACATTTTTTTCCTCAATTAACTTGCGACAGAAATAATCCATTTTATAAGTTCTCAATAATAAGCTAATTCTACAGCTAGCTCCTCAAACAAAAAGCTTTCTATCTCTCGACATATGGTATTAATTTATTCCTCCACTTTCAACTACCGTGTTCCATTTCCAAGTGCTTTATCAGACAAATCCTTGCAAACTTCCTTTTTCGGACTCACCAGCATCTTCCATAATTCTTCCTCAACGTAAAATGATACCTTCTTTTCAAAGATTTTTTCATCGTGTAAATATCCATAAATGAATGCATAATCTCACTCAACCCTGAATTTATAATGTCAAACAGAAGCTTCCTATCTAATTTTTGCCAAGATTTTTGCTTCCCGTATTTCTTTTCTAACATGTCAAACACCGAGGAATTGACAGGACATTCAGAAGAATTCCAGATAGTATAGTCTAGTACTATTAAACTCACCTCATCTAAAACATCACGAAGGTAGGAATAGTCCCTACTTTCTTCAGTGTTGAAGTCTATCAATATCTCTTTATTTTCTTGACATAGATCAACACTTGAGACAGCCATTTCAGATTCTTCTGAATATGTTTCTTCTGAGTTGGAATCAAGAAGCTCAAGTTGCATTGCTATAGCTGGCAAATTTTTTAGGACAATAAAAAATGAGATAGAAAATATAGTGAAGAAGATTTGTCATCTCATACTACATAGATCAGCATGTCTATAATTCAATTTAGAGGCACAAAGCTTCTCCTCCTTGAAAGGTTGTTCCAAAACTGAACTTGGACTAGTTTGATTGGTTTCTCTCAGATTATGATGAAATTTTGGGTCAACTTTCATGTGAATTGCTTCAGTTTGATATGTTTTATTCCATGATTCCTGTTGAAATAGAAAAGTAAGATTAAGCAAATATCACATATATATGAACTAATACTGCAACTCTAGTTACTTTTCTTCACAAATCTAAGTTTCAACTACTCATACACCAGAGAGAGAGCCAACAAGTCATAACATTTTCTCACTTTTTTTGGATGTTCATTTGTTTGTTTTTTCTCTTGGTGACATAGAGTCATTCCACTGAGGAGCTATGCATGTTTGATAAAACATGGCATCATGAGCCATTCAACAAAATTGTCCCAAGGTTAGCCTAATTTGCACCTAGAATTTTTTCCTAATGGGTATACAACCCTTAGCTTCATCCATTTTTCAAAGTATTTAAAGAGAAAGGAAAATTATTTTATGGCGACAATAAATGAAAGTTTTATCAACCAGTAATCAGGGAAGAGTTAGTAGAAGAGTTGAACTCTTCTTTAAACAAATGTTTGGCGGCATAAGCAATTATTTTTTTATTTACACTTTATTCTCCTGGATTGTGCACAATGAATACACAATTATATTCATCTACTTGGTATCATAAACAAGCTTGTGAGTCATCTTAATCTGCGGATAAATATAATGAACAAAGGAAAGCAAATGTTCCTATAGTCATGATGTCCAACATGAATTGGAGCTCATATATAAAGATGCAAGCAATCTCATATGAAACTTTAATGTAGAATTGATCTGCTGACACAGTTCAATTTTCATTGGAAGTATCATGAGAAGAGAAATTGTTCTCAAGGTATTATTTTTCTTTCGCAAATGCAAGCATGACATCATAATAATAGAAGTATGTTCCTTGGCATGTCAAGTTCAACTCAACATAACCCGATATAGAGGTCAACCAACTAGAATAAATTTTGCTTCATCAAGATCATACTGTCAATAACTAATTAATTCCACCAGACAGAATAAGGATCTTGTTCTTGTTTTGCTTTGTCCAATATTAAAAGGTTCAATGCTTATTATATAAGAACATTACTCCTAAAGTTGACGGCAGAAAAGAAATAAAATAACATAGGTCATAGGGATACTATATAAGAACATTAAAAGGGTCAATGCTTATTATATAAGAACATTACTCCTAAAGTTGACGGCAGAAAAGAAATAAAATAACATAGGTCATAGGGATACTATATATTCATTAGATGGTCGGATAAATCCTATGAAACAGTAGTAACCTTTCATGACATCAAACTTATGAATAATTGTAAGTGGTGCTTATAGTTATACTTTCTTTTGGAAAGTCTTTTACCAGAAAAATTGACACTTCAATGATAATTCTTTCACATGGACATATTAATTCCTATTTTTATTTTTCACCTATTCATGATCCATTTTTCAAAAGATAATAGCGGAAGTCTAGTATTGAGAAGGAAGTAATGGTCAGCTTCTTCCAACCTTGATTGCTCTAACTTATTACACTAATATATATGCAGAACATTTCAATACTCAATCAAAACTCGAAAGTTTAAGATGAAGAAACCAAAAGGTCCTTTTCATTTTCCTTTCTGGAGATTGGCCGTCATTTTCGAAGACATATCTGCCTATAATCCTACATATATTGTCCAATTTGTAATCAACTGAAGAAAAACTTGTTAGATGCTAAGAAGATGACTACAACTTGATTCACTTTTCTTGATGTTGGATGGATCGTACTTCAGCTCACAGGGTTTCGTACAAATTGGAAATACAGCAGGTAAAAACGTGTGTTGAACCTTTTCTTTGGAATAAGTCAACAACCTATGAATTCATATGTATGACACTACAACCAATTCTTGAATCAAAATAAAGGAAATCATTTGGTTCTAAAATATCAAGATATGAGGAAATATAAAAAGACATCATTTGGTTCTAAAATATCAACAGATAAAAAAATTCAAGTAACTTGTTATTTAACAAAAAAGTTTAATGACTTGAATATAGAAATAAGCCTAGGTGAATCAATTCACACGAACTAACAACAAGTTAAGGTACCATGGAGATTGTTAGTCATTTAAATGGTAGCAAGAGGAAACAGACCTGTCCAATAGATATGATACAAGTATTGCCACCTTCTATCTATGAATGGCTTATATTTGGTTCAGACTGCAACTCATCAGTGGTCCTGGAAGAATTGTTGTTGTTCCCTGCATTTGCATCGGTCACTGTATTACCTAGACTTATATTTGAGCAGTGTGGAGCTTCAGAAGCATGTTTGCTACTCCTATACAAACTGTTTCTCTCCAACATAATCTTTTTTTCATCATAAAACATCTTATTGACTACAAACTGGTCGTATACTGAGCTTATACAAGGACTAATGGAACCAGATGACTGATCAAGAATAAAACTCAAGTCTCTACATTCTAGAACAGCTTGCTGCTTTAGGTAAGAAAGCTTGGAATCTTTTCCATCAACATTTTCTTTTTACCTCAGATTACAACCATATTTAGATGCTTTATTGTCAATGTTGTTCTTAGGACTTCCAGAGGCTACTCTAGAATCAAGTGATGAATTCCTACTGTGCTCATACTTTGAACCATCCTTGCCGTTGATACATGAAGGACTACATGAGCATGAACTTCTAATGTGCGAAAAACATTGTTTCTCATGCTTGGAGATCATACATTGTGGCCTTGCTTCCAACTCAGCCAGAACACTCATATCTCCAAGAGTGTGGTTTCTATAACCTACTTCAATATCTTGACAAGCATTGGTTGCTTTCCATCTTTCATCAATGATTTGTTTCTTCGATTCTTTGGACAAAAATGACCTGTTTGCAAAGGAATGAAGGAAATTATCTTCTCTTATGTTATTTAGTGAACTTGAGGAACGTAGCCTCATTGCCACAGCCTCAAGATCAAGAGACTCATTAACCTTTATTTTTTGAAGTGATCTCATAGTATCTCCAACAGTAGTTCTAGTAGATATACTGGTCAGCATCTGAATATTGAATACCTTTACAACTTTTTGGTGTTTCAGTGTGTTTATTCTAGTAGAACGGCCAGCTAAAATTGAGCTCTTTTCTTGCAAACCTATTGAAGCGGTTTTCTGAAGATAGTTCTCCGAGAAGACTCTTCTTTTCTTATTATCAAGGAGAGGCAGCTTATGTGGAAGCTCTTCAAGTCCCATAAGCTTGGTGATAATGCTTTGTGTATGTTGCTTCCCCTCCATCTAAATCAGGCACTCTGATTATAACTGTTTTAGTTCTTCAAATTATATATTTTTACAAGTCCATTTGATGTCATCTGCACAAAGAAAATGCATCAAAAACATATTACCATTTTAGGCAAAAATAAATGCATATGTGGTTCATTAACAACATTTGAACCAGAAACATCATTTGAAATGAATTAATCCCCCAAAAAAGAAAGAAAAATAAAAAGAAGAAAACAAACAAAAGCTTCAATTTTTTAGTAGAAGATAAGTGTTGCACATATAATGGAAATATAGTTCAATCTAAATTCTGATTTACAAAATACTAAAAGACTAGTATTGGATGTCTTCCGTTGACATGTGGTCAAAAAAGAAAAGTTAAGAAAGCATTAGACCCTAATTATTACCTCCATCATAATCGAGAAAAGGAGGATAAATTCAAACAGTGGAAAGGCCCAATCTCAAAGTTATCATGAAAGATCATAACCAAGGTCTCAGTTGGAGCCCTAGAATCAAGAAGAAAATTATGTTGGGAGCGCATCCTCAAATGGAGCTTGCAGTTCCCAATTCAGATTTATTCAAACTCCAATATGAAGATCGAACACCAATGGAAAACCAAAAAAAACCATAAAATTGAATTCTAAAACCCCCGTAAAATAATCATTTCGTCATCACTATAAAAAGCTCTAATCCATTTCTTTTTTTAAAAAAACTTATCCATACCCCAAAATTCAGCAAAGTGAAGAATATGCATCCAGATTGATGAGATCCAACAAATTAAAAAACTCAAATAGGAAATATGATTAACCTTAATTGAAGATCCTACTCCTTCTTCTTATACGAAACTAAATTGATAATGCGATGATAAGATCAAATACTTTTATTCCATAATGTCTAAGGATTATGAATTGGAATTCAATCGAGAAATTTGCATATAAGAAATCATTTTTTTTCTCCTTTTTTTGGTGAGTATATGCATCAAAAATGGCTGAAAATGTTGAGTGTAATTATGGAGTGATGGAGAAAGAATAGGAGGATATTAATTTTAAATATATTGGCATACGTAATTGTAAGTACAAATGACATGTAATTAATTCATGTGTATATCAACGGATTATGTTGGTTTCGATTACAAATCTTACGCACCCGAAATCTCCGCCAATTTTTTGACAGTCAAATGTCAAAAGAAAAAAGTTTATTAGATTAACACAAATACCCAGTCAACTATACTACTCATTTTTCCTTATAATGTACGAAAGGCATCTCCAACCCTATACTCTATTTTAATATCTAAATATAGAGTTCTCTATTTTTTCAGACAACCAACTCCAACCCAATTCTCTATTTTACTCTCTAAAAAAGAATTTGTTTCTCTCTTCTCAATATTATATTATTATTTCCATTTCATTCTTATTTTCTTATTTCATAATATAAATCATTTATTTCTTTTTTCCCAATAATTACTTTATATAATTTTCATGTGATATAAAAATTTATTTTTTCAAATTTTTAAATAACATAAATTGCAAGAAAATATTATATAATATACAAATTAATGGACAAATTCAAATAAAAGTGAAATACAATTACATAAACATTACATAAATACTCAATTTTTGAAATTATTATGTTCCTCCCATAAATGCTCTATTAATGCATTACGGAGTTTAAAATAAGCATTTTTGTCCTTAATTTTTTTATGTCTAGCTAAAAATTATTCAAATCGGAGATTTTCATCTACCACCATTTCTGTCGTTGGAGTTGGAGCCTCTACGGAATCTTGAATTGGTGCATTAAGATCACGTTCATCCTCAATTATCATGTTGTGTAGTATAATACATGTAATCATTATATCATGTAGCAATTTCTTTCTCAAAAAACGTGACGGTCCTGCAATAATTGCAAAACATGATTACAAAACTCCGAATGCACGTTCAACATCTGTTCGGCATGATTCTTGTTTCATCGCGAATTAATTATTATGTTATGCATTGTATTTTATCTTGTATTTAAATTGTTATGGATTGTATTGTTATCTTGTATTTAAATTATCATATTATGTATTGTATTTTTAAATTAAAATTTTCATCTTATCATTTTTATTTTGTGTATTTTTATAGTGAAAATTAATAATAAAATCAAATTATATTATTGACATAAATGAGAAAAAAAATAAAATACTATTAATTCGGGATGAAAGAAGTATATATTAAATAATATATTTTTTAAAATATTATATTACATCTAATAAGAATTATGAATATTAGATATTTAACTAATGTCATTATATGTAAAATAATATGTTAATTAGAAAGTAATAGAAATAATAATAAAATATCCAAAAAGTGAAATAGAGAGTGTGAATAGTAGTTCTCCAAATTTGGAGAACTACTATTCACCTCTCTAAATATGAAGATTAGAGAGTGATATGGAGGTGGGTTGGAGTGCTTATTCTCTATTTTACTCTCCAAATATAGAGAATGGAGCGTAAAATAGAGGTGGGTTGGAGATGGTCTAAATTATACTCTCAGACATTTCAATTTAGTTGTCCTAATTTTTTATTTAGTCTTCTTTGAAAAAAATATTTCCTTCCTTTTTTTTACAACTTCGTAATTTCAACCTTCATCATGTCATATTTAATACCACAAGATATAGATAAAAGTAGGACTGAATACATTTTGGTTCAAACCGATTAAACCAACTAAACTAAAAAAAATTAATTTCAATTTTGATTTTTCGATTTGATCGATTAGTTTTGATTTTAAATTTTAAGATTTCAGTTGTTCGATTTGAGTTCAATTTGTAAATAATAGTGAATAAATCTGCACTTTACGCAGTGTGTGTGTGTGTATATATATATATATATATATATATATATATATACACACACTCGAGGGGCGCAATTGGGACCTAATGTCAAAACTTAGGCCTGAGCTGACCTTGCTTAACCACTTGGCACATGGAAGCTACACACCGTCAAGAAAATAAACTAGTGTATCTCGGCTTAAAAACAATATCTAAAACAACTATCGAACATCACCCAACCAGCAAACAAGGCCAATATGACCAATAACGTGGCTAAACAACCCAACACACTAGTTTGCAAGCCTCTATGAACACAATACTTGGACAAGATTGGGCCCCGACCTACCTAAAATCTATAAAAATCAAAACAAGCAAACCTCTAGGATTTTGGCAAACCCTGAAAGAAAAGAGTCAACCAGTGGATAGGCGGATGTGCTACTCGACATGTCTGTCTAGTCGTCGTTCAAGACAGCTCCCCCAAGCAAGGGGCATCAGTACAAATAATGTATCGAGCATGTAAGTCAAATTAAAAGCTGAAACTGAAGTATAATGAATGAATGAATGAAAGGAGCGGGGGTGAAATACATGTATTATAACTTTTCTCCCTATAATAAAACAATATAAACACACAAGCAATTACCTGATATGGCCCCCATAAGTCCGGCAGATACAAACAACACACAATCACTATAAGTCCTAACGAGCGCAAATAGTCTCTAAATACCAATACTAACCACCCTTATCTGGATTCCACTAATAATATGATCAAAACTGTATGAATAGTCATATATCGTGAATCAATGCATTTTAAGGCTCTGTGGTACAATACAAATATGTTGCCTCGTAGATACAGTCTGCCCGTTCGTAGGTATGGTCTATCCGACCCATAGGTTTGGTCTACCCGGTCTGTAGGCATGGCCTACCCAGCCCGTAGGCATGGTCTACCCGGGCGGTAGGCGCAGTCTACCCAACCCATAGACATGGTCTATCCGGCCTGTAGGCATGGTATAACAATCAATCTATATGCACAATAACCCTGCAGGGTTAGTGTTTGTTGAGGTCAAAACAAACTCATAGGCGGCAGTCAGACGATAAAACATCACAATAATAACAAGTAATAGTAATTGATCAAAACACAATAATAACATGTTTTTCTAGGCCACTAAACAAGGAGTAGAGTGTCACTAATAGATATTATATCATATGGTGGTATCCAACTCAATAGGACAATGCTACAGGTCAAATAATGACAATATATATACCAACCATAACAAGCTTATGTCATTAGGATCATGTCAGAAGAGAAATAATAACTTTAACATCCCTTTCAAATAGAATCCTCACGATGTCTTTATAAATTTCAACCAAATGATCACAACTCAATCAGTGCGGGAATCAACAAGGTTGTAGGAACGAGCCATAAAAAATCGATAAGGCGTTAAGGTTGTCATTACGACGACCAACCCACTTTAACTGAAGAAACAACATAAAAATCTCTAGACAATCAGCATTTAATAACAACAAGAAGAAGTTATCAACATTTTCATAAGAGTGGCGAGCTTCTGAGGCAATATAACAAGGCACTTTACACCGTTCAATCAACATTCTCTATATATGACACCTAAAAGTGGCGCACCAATATCTCATCCCTCCATAATGGTAATAACATCAACATAAACATCAAAGCAGATCACAACAACACAACAATTAGGCTATCAAAATCCACAGTATTCGAACGCCACTTCATGGCTCATAAACCGACAAAAATGACATAAAAACCCAAAATATAAGGGAGGTAATTGGAGTGAACTTACCTTAACAACAAAGTTCTATTTATAAAGCATAATAAACTACCTCAAGGGTTCAACATCATCCCAACTCCACAACCTCAAATTAGCTCAACTAAAATGTTTGAAATATAAGGCTGAAAAATTAGCCTCTTTGCAGAAACAACAAACTGTCACGACCCAAAGTACACCCTAGATGTGACATGATGAATAGGATTCCGAGAGACCCTAAACAAGTCACTTGACATAAGCATGACATAATGAATTATAATTTAAGAGATATAATCAATATAAGTCTCAAGTCATAGAATGACATAAAAGATACCAACATAGTACATATGAGAATATGCAAAAAATTATTAAGTCTGACATAAGTCTTTCTAACATCAGAAGAGTGGTTGGAACGTAACACATACACCATGTACAAGTCTAAAACTGAAAGACCATAAAAGAAATAAAAGTGTCTATTGGTTTGCCCTCAAACCATGAGGACTCATCAATTCAAGTGATCAAACTATGCAATCCCGATCTAAGCATGTACGAGAGGAGGAGCGTTGAGTGTTATTTTATGAGACAATAAGGGCACAATTATGTATTAGTACGATAAACGTACTAAGTATGGAGAAATGCATGAAAACATAGGCATGATAACATGAGGAACTTTAAACATGATATACATGACCAAGTTAAAACGTATTAAGAGTTTTTAAAGACACACCAATCATAAACAAAGTCAATGCATACTTAAAATCATAAGGAATTTTTTTATAAAACCTTTGAAGAAAACATAGTTCATTCATGGATATTTACTGTTAACCAATAATAAGACCATATGAGCTATAACATGAAATCGGCCATAACCCTCACACCAAAAAGGGGAATCTACTTGCCAAGGTAGAATTTCTGTATTATTCATATTGCTAAGGTGGATCCACTAACTAGGTCATTTAAGACAATACTACGGGGGCATGCATGTAGTTTGAGACAAGAGAATTACTATTAAAGACCAAACATTTACTAACAGTAGGGCCTCCATTCCAATGTTCTCTCGGTGCTAAGTAAATCCCAAAGGAAAAGACATAATAATAATCATATCAAAATACTTGTAAAGTCACAATTCAAGACTACCAATCCAATCATAAGTTCATATTAGAATAGCTCCTTTCAGAATCATGATTTCATAACATATTCATAAAGCACTTACCTCTCTAAGAATCTAAATCATGATTTTATTCATACGTGAAAAAACCTTTCACAAATCTTTGATACTTATTTCAAAAGCATCCATAGTTCATAAATCTTTCTTTTCATAAAACATGCATAAATCCTTAATCAAATTCATGATCATCATTGATAAGTTAATAAGCATGATTGATAATTCATGTTCATAAAGTAGACATAGGCATGAGTCCATATGAAACCAATTGAAAATTATGTAATTTAATCAAATCATGCATAATAGGATTGAATATAAACAATTGGACCATAATAAACTGGATCCATGAAGAATAACATGAAACCCTAATAGAGTCGGGTGAAATCAATTTAGGAGATTGAGATTCTTTTAGAACCTAATGGATTAAAGGCATCCCTTGGTGAATTCCTACACACCTTGATAATCAAAGCCCAAATGCAATGGAGAGTGAGACCTTGAAACTCTTGAGATCCCAGTTCTTCACTTTGAAACTGTTGAGATAATTTAGAGAAGAAGATTTGAGAGAGTTTGAGAGTTTGAGTGAATGGGAGGTAATGGACTAGGTTGTGAAGAGTAAAAATGGTTATAGGGGTAGTTATAGGGCTAAAACATTGTAGTTTAGGGGTTAATTTGGTAGAAAATGATGAAAACACCCCTAATTAAAATCTGTCAGAAGACCCTAAGGGTCCGACCTACGGTCCGTAGGTTTATATGGATTGTATAGGCCAACAATAGAATCACTTATTGGGACCATAAATCCTAGGAAAATTCAACGAATCATTCCTACGGACCGTCGACCATTCTACGGTCTGTAGACCTTAAGTCAAGTCCAAAATTTCATAAAGTCTGGATCACTTCTATGGGTACTTACTACAACTTGTAGAACACCCTACGATTCATATTTTTCATCCGTAGACCATCAGCAGAGACTTGACATTTTCCAAATCTTAAATTGGTTCATACGACTTCCTTTTTACGGCCCGTAAGACTTCATACGGTGCGTAGGTTGGACTTATAAATCACTACATCAGTTCCAAATATGCAACTTTCGTTTTTCAATTAAACTTTCAATTTCTGATGTGTTACACAAACGAAGCCAAAATCGATAAGAAAACTATGTCATGCTGATGAGCTCACGATGTAGAGAAATTTCTACTAAACTTCCACCTTGAAAACATTACAACCCATGAAGGATTTAGTAGCTTGGTTTCTGATTTTTGTGGGTTTTTAGATTAGCTCTTATGAAAAAATATATGAAGAAGATGGATATATATAAAGCCTCACCAACTTAGGGGCTAGGGTGTAATGATCCTCCAGGTCATTTTTGTGTTATTTCCTTATTTTCTTTATTTAGAGCATTCCTATAGAGACCTCAAGTCATTTATGACTTGTTAGGATTGAGAGTTCGGTTACCTGGTCATTCGTTTGGATTCCGTACAAGTTTCTGTGTTTTGGAGCTTCTGAAACTTAAATGGTTGACTTCGGTCATAAGTTCAGGAACACAGCCTCAAAATGTATTTATGACAGTTTCGTTAGCTCCACACATCAAACTTGGTCTAGAAGGACCTTTTGTGTGGATATCGAGGCTTTTGGGCTAATCTTGAGCCCCTTTGTAAAATTTTACTTAAAAAAGAGTTTGGGTGTGAGACCCACTTTTTGTCCAGACGACCTCGATTAGAAGTTTAAATGGCTCTATTGAGTTTGGAATACTGAATTTGGTGGGGTAGCATGTCTCATATACGTGCACAGAGTTTTGAACGAATTCTGAGCACCCCGTTGGAGATTTTGGACTTAGCCAAAACTAGCTGATGTGCATCAGCTGTTGCACGACCAATCTCCTCTTCGGTCTCTGTGTTCACGAGGCCCCAATTGCGTTAGCGAAGGCTTTCCTTGTTGCCTTCCGCAATCATGAGGCCCCAACTGTGTCAGCGAAGGCTTGGACATGCTTCTTAGACGTTACAAGAAAATAAGAGAACATTACGGTATGCAATGTGACTTTTCGGAATAGAGTAAAACATTATTTATATAATAATATTAATAATATTAAGTGTAATGAGAAGGATAAAAAATAATTTAACTTTTAATTCAAGAGGTTCCTACTTTTGTAGGATATCAACTTTAACCGCCAATAGACCATGTGAGGTATAACATGGAATCTGATGTAGCTCCCACATCTAGAAGGGAGAGTCTACTTGCCAAGGTATAACTCTATATCATATCATATGCTATATGTGGATCCACTAGCTAGGTCATTTAAGACAATCCTACGGGGGCACGTAGTTTGGAACTAAAGGTTGCTACTAGAGACTATCCTATTTGAGCCTCCACCTCAAAGTTCTCTCGATGCTAAGTTAAGTCCTAATGGAATAGTCATAATCATAACATATCATCATACATAGAAAATAATTAAGTTACTAATCCAAGCTTGAAATATCATATTAGCTCATTAAATCTTGAATCAAGCATGTTTGAGAAAACCTTTCACCAATCATGATTCCTTAATATGTGAGCAAATCCTTTCACAATTTCATTGATGCATATCTTAAAGCAACCTAGATCATAAAACTTTTCTTTTCATAAATCATGCATAACTTTCATGAAAACATCATTCATAGATTTATAGCTTCTTCATAAGTTAATGTTTTTGAGAGTTCATAGTCAAAAATGATGATCAATGCATGAGTTCATGTGAAATCAATTGGAAAGCATGTAATTGAGTTAAACCAATCATAATAAGATCAAAATCAAACAATTTAATCAACATAATTACATGATTTGTGCATATTTGTACACTTTTTCTTTCTAACTTGACTTTCCATTTTCCGAGGTGTTACAGTACTAATGCATATTTGTGCATGTATTGTCTCATAATATAGGGACCGACGTTCCTCCACCTGCTCGTGGCTAGCTTAAATTTCCCTACTAGCATTTGGATTGGTGAGTCCTCATGATTTGAGGACAAGACCATTTATGTTGCTTTATTTGATTGTCTTTAGTTTCAGAGTTGTACGTGGTGTATGAATTACATCACAACCACTCTTATGATGTTAGAAAGGCTATGTTATACACGGTTTAGTATTCCACACTTATGTTCTGATTTTTTATGATATGAGATTTTTATTGCCTATTCTCTCTTGTTGTATTTCTTTTATGTCATGCTTATATCAAGTGGTTTGTTTAGGGTCTCTCGGGATCTTATTCGCCATGTCATGTTTAGGGTGTACTTTGGGTCGTGACAAGGTTGACTCTACATGGTAATTGGAATTAGTGTAGTTACTAAGGCAGTAATTACCCGCCTAGTAATCACACAATCTAGTAATTACACTGACATGTTTGTTTGCTCAGTGTACTATCGTAATTATAGTGTAATTACAAATGTACTGTTTGGAGCACAATTGCAATCATAAGATTATATTAAATTTTAAAAATAAAAGTTAATTATTTAAAATTTATATTCGACAAATAAGAAACTTTATAAATGATATTAAATTAAATATTTAAGATATATATTGTTTTTTGAAAATATAATTCATAAACATATGTTCTTAACTAATATTATAAAAAAATAATTGATTTATATTTTTTCAAATTAGTATATTTCAATTGAGTTAATCATAAAAACTAAAAGTACAAGATTTCTATAAATATCATGAAATACATGTTTGACAAAAAGATTAATATTATAAATAAAATGTCATAAATTATTAAAGTATTTGAGAAAAAGATAATCTATTAAGTCAAACTAAAAAATAAATGACTATCAATGTGAAGTCTCAAGTCAATACTACTAAACAAATGAAACTGAAAATATAACATAAGTTCTAAATTCAAAACAAAAAAAATTAACATAATACTCTTATATCGAATTTCAACATTGTATACATAAATATGATTTAAAATAAAAACCTTACTCAACAATGAATTCTACTTTAATTTAAAAATTAGAATAGTAACAAATTATGCTAATGAAGAAAATAAACATGACATAAAAAAATAGATAATACAAAAAATTACAAAGAATCACAAGGTTTAGAATGAGAATGAAATGCAATATAAATAATATAAAATAATATTTTTAGAATAATACTAATAAAAAAAGAATTTAAATTATAACAATAAAAAATAAATTCAAATGAAAAAATAAAAGTAATCCTCATGTAATTACAAGAATTGAATAGTGTAATTATACCAAATTCAATTATGAAGCGGGCTGTCCAAACAGGCCGTATGGAATTTGCATTATTTTTACTAAAATTAAACGTTGACTCTAGAAATTGCAAGCATAGTTTTTAGCATGAGTGTGAACCGATCCGGTTGTCTGGTTTTCAAGTAAAGTATGCCATCTTGGTCGGGTCTCCGGCGATGTACACCACCCATCGGTTGTATGCCCACAACCCAACTCCGCCATTTTAGCCATTTAACTGGAACTCAAGTTCAGCAGGATCCAAAAGGGACTTCAATATCTTTCCTCAAATGGATTGGTGGAATCATTACCAGTTCCACTTTAGCTTTCGCATTTTACTCCTATTCTTCACCAAATTACCCATCGTTGTCTTTTTCCCACCCATCACAATCTCTTGACCAGCATCGACCAAACTATCTCTTTGGAGGTAATGTCACTAAATTCTTCTCAACTTTCTTTTGTGGGTTTGAGTATAATTAGGGTTAACTTAGCTTGTATATGCAGATGCTTACAGAAGAAAAGTTTTCTTTAAATATGAAAAGCGTATTAGGATGCGAAGTCCTCCTGAAAAGGTATTAATTCTACCTGACTCCACATATCAAATTTATGCTTTCACTTACTTTGTTCTATAACTAATTAATTGATTACTAGATTCAAAAACAATATTTACTAAATTTTTACAATAGATATGTCGTTGGTATCATATTTTTTCAAAATGTTTTATCATCATCAATAGATAGACTAGTTTTCTTTATGTCTGGAGTTAGTGATAACAGAGTTTTATCTATTAGAACTACTCACTAAATAAGTTCATGTCATCCTATCCAACTTGATCTTCTTCTATGCCATTGTGACATTATTCTGCTGCTGATGATCAAATTGTAGTATCTACACTCTAGATGTACAACTTTGGTATGAATATGTCCAATTTGACAGCTTACATTACAAGACAAGGTTCAATGCTGTAGGATTTGTACAGTAATAAGAACATCGATTGTGTATTTGTCAACAAAAAGAACAAGTTTTGCACAACTTGTGTCGAGAAATTACCCCAAGCCGACTTCGTCTCTCTTGGATGTGGAGTTCTGTTCATGAACTGATGTCCCTTTTAATCTTTTGTTGTGTATTGTAGAGTACAAGCGAAAGATTTTTTTCCACACACCATTGAAGAATGAAGGATCATCTTTATGTAGAGGAGGAGAGACTCTACTATTGCAAAAACTGATCAATGCACGTTTCTGGTTGGTTACTTCCCAATACCTTCTCTCTGGGAAGTTATTTTTTTATTTTATCTTTTACAATCGGGTCGTTTGCCCGTAGAGCGACCCACGACCCATATCGAAAATCCAACATCTCCTTCTTTGCTCATGGTGGGATAGACCCCTAACCAATATCATGACTATGACACATATGCATTCAAACAAATAGTTTGTGTGACCAGCGAGCATCAAGAGCTATACCTATTAAGGTGATACAACATCTCCATGTACGAATTCAATCACATTCACTACTAACATAAGGATCTTATTACTCACAATGCCCTAGACATCATTTGCTAATCCAGTAGCTAGTTATCTGATCCCTCATCTTCGAAAGAGGTGAGCTTGAGTTCATGTTTAACTTTATATCCACAAATATACTTGATACCCTCATGGTTACTGTAATGGTCAACCTGAGAATACAAGTTAAATTACTAAATGGGAATTTCTAATGGCTATTGTGCAAAGTAGGGTTGTCTAATGGGGTGGGATGGCCCATTACAGTCCCGGCCCGTCCCACTAACGGGACCCGTTTAGCTCATTACCATCTGGATGGGGTGGGATGGCATTTGGGCATGGAATGGGGCCACGCCACCCGAATGCAAAAGGTTTTTTACTAGTAGTTGGCAACGACCAAAAATAGTCTTTCAGCTTCACCCTCCCCCCAAAAAAAATTACTACCCCTATCAATTTTTACGCTTCAGCCCTAATTCTAAAGTATAAATACCCCAATTCTTCTTCATTTTCTCCCCACCAATTCTTACTAGCTCTTTAATTCTCCCCCCTCTCTTCTAAAATTACTAGTCAAGTGCTATTAAATTTTGTGTGAAGTTGACAACTTGTTGGAGCAAGGTTCAACTTTCAACATTAATTTATGGCTTATAGTTATATTTTTCCTGCTTTTATGTAGATGTTTGGTACACTCACTCCATATCTTGCTCTAATTCTCGTACTTATTTTTATTATTTTTGTATATATATATAGTCATTTTATTGCTCCTCAAATGTTTTAAAATGTATGCTTTAATTGGAGGTAAGGGTAGGTAAAAGGTTCTTGTTCTTAATGGGTGCATAAGAATAGTACTCGTACTAAAATTTAGTACAATGTTTGGTTGCAAATTTAAGTCTGGAATAACAAATACATGTATTAGTTATACACTCTATTCAAATACTATTTTTATACATAGTAAACCATGACATGAACAATGTTGGGTACTATTCCTATTCTAATACACCTTATTAAGTACTATGCCTATTTTAATGCACCTTATTCATTTAATGTCACAAACCAAATAGTCGATAAAAAATAATGTCAGCATAACTAATTCTCACATAACTAATTCTTTCATAATTGATCCAACATTACTAATCCCATCATAACTAATTCCAATATTACTAATATACCTTATTCTGTGTCATTCTTATTCACCCTACCAAACGATGTATAAGTAATCCACCAACCCATGTTCTCCTTATTCATCAATTTTACTATGGCACTAACTCTAAAATTATTCTATGGAAGGTTTCACACCTACAAATGTCATTCTACCTTGTGATGGTATATAGAAAATATTTGGAGTGCATGAAAAAGTGAGGTTGTGATAAAAAAGAGAGTTTTATTTTGGTAAGGAAGGTGTCTATTTTTGTGGAGCTTTGGACTCAACAACTTGTCTAGAGTTCATTCGAGTCATACAAAGTTATCAGGTTATTATATCCTGGAGGGGATAAGTCAAGAGGATTATTACTAGAGCAGTGAAGATTTTGCTGCAGTGGGTTTGAATCTCCATAATGAGAGCGAGATATTTGTGTCTCAACTTGAAGACTCTTTATCTTAATTTATTTTTTCAGCTGTAATTATATTTTCACCAACACTTCCTTTCATGGGATTTTAGGTTTACCCTTTGCTTGACATGTTTGTTGCATCAAGAATTTAACAGTGTCTGTGTCCTAGAGGCCTTTTTGAACTTTTTGAACTTTTCTAACCTACTTGGCGATCCGATTGCTGACAATGTCCTTCCTTTTCCAATGATAGGTGTACTGGGATATTGATTGTAGTGTACTGTAAAGATCACAAAATTTATCTCTCTATTAAAACTTGTTCTATCAAGCGTGTGATTTACATGAGGGTCCATAGTTAAAATTTGTTTTAATATTTTGTTGTTTCTTTGAAGGTGTTTGAGTACTTTGCATCTTTTGAAGCCCATGATGGAGAAATATTTATGACACCAGCAGATCTAATGAGAGCAGTTGTTCCTGTGTTTCCTCCATCTGAATCACACCTCGTGAGAGATGGATATCTCAGAGGTGAAAGAAATCCGGGTGAATTGCGATGTGCCCCATCAAATTTTTTTATGCTTTTTGACACAAATAGTGATGGCCATATATCTTTTAAAGAGTGAGTCCCAAGTCTCAATGCAGTCTCTCTTCTTCTCTATTCAACTCATCATATTTCCATAATTAAGTGATCTCCTCCCTTGTCTTGTTTTTCTCTGTTTCTCCTGAATTTCCTCCGTATCACATTTAAATTTAGAATCATTCAGCCTGAGTTATTAGCTATACTTATGTTGAAGACTGTAAAAGTCTTTAATTAATTGCATTTTGTACAGGTATATTTTCTTTGTCACCCTGCTGAGTATCCCTGAATCAAGTTTTTCAGTGGCATTCAAGATGTTTGACCTCGACTGTAATGGGTAGGAATCAATTTTAACTTTTAAAGTTTGCTATTTGTAAAGTAGGGATATGAATAAAATTATTGGTCCCCTTCTTGTACAATAGGAATGTAAGAACTACCATATGAGGGATCTCATGTCAATTATTGAACGCATACGAGGATATGGCAGGTACCTTCTTATATGTGCTTGTGCACTGGGCTGCAGAAGAATGAGAGAAGTGTTTCCTGTTTTGTATACTGTTTTATGTAGTTGCGAGACTTGGGAAAATTTATGATTTCTGTTCAGTGATGCAAAATTGTGTGACTTAGAAGAGGTCACATTGAAGTTTGATGATTATCGTTTGCTTTTCCTTCTCGACTCTAACTAATTCATGTTCAGATACATCACTTTCATGATTATACTATGGATTTGTTCTGTTTGGAAATTACGGTGATTGAGTTTGGAATCGTTGAGCTCTATGGCTTCGATAATGGCAACTTAATGCTTGGACTTAGCTTTTACTCTATTAAGATTATGTCAATTGTTTATAGAGATGGCTTTTTCCAGTTAATTTGCATGATTGAAAGACTACTGACTTATTTATTTGGGGAGGTTTGAGGGATGACTGCCAGAAACTCAGGTTGAAAAATTATATGTTTCTTATTCATGTTGTCATGTTTCTCATACTGTCACTGTTTCTGTCAGACTTTCAAAGACCAAACTTTGTCTGGCTTACTGAGTTAGTGCTTATATTGTGACAGAGAGATAGACATTTATGAATTCAAGAAAGTAATGACTTTGATGCGAGCTCACAACAGGCAAGGGGCTCATCACAGTGATGGACATCGAGGAGGGCATAATTTAGGTGGTCATATAGACAGTGGAGGCCTATTACAAGACTTCTTTGGTGAAGATGGGAAGAAACGCCTCCAGTATGATACATTTGTCCAATTCTTGAGAGATCTACATGAAGAAGTATGTGAACTCTAATCATCAAATGTTTTCAAGAAAAACTCTAATCATCAAATGCAAAATAAGAAAACAGAAAACAAGAATAGTTTGACATTTTTGCCATTATTCAGTTCATATATGTCATTTGCATTGCAATGGTTTTCAATTATTTCCCCTTGTGTTGTTATATTGTATCACCCTCCAATATTATTTTTGAACATTTATTATATTCACATCCAAATCAGTACTCATCAGTCCTATATCTCCTAGAAGAGAAAGTAACTCATTTTTGCCAGACTTAAGAAGGCACCTGTTTTCAGGATTTACTATTATGTCTCTTTATTTATTACTTATTTTAGTAGATAAGTATTTGTTACATTGTTTTTTCTGCAAGACTATCATCTGGCGACTTGTCTTGCTTGGGAGTTGTGTATTAGAATATATGTGGGATATGTTTGGCTGGTAGCTTAGGTGGTGAAAAGGACGGGAACATCTTACATAGCCTTTGTGTTTGGTCAGCTTTTAGAATATATGCGGGATGTTCTGCACTTGACCCCCCACCAGCTAGGAATGTTAACAATTATGATAGGCCGTCATCAATGAACTAATGAAAGTGATGTTCCCTTCCCTCTCTCAGATGTGATCTTGAATTGTTATTTCTATGCTGCTGTCATGTATGTGCTTCACAGATGCTAAAATTGGAGTTTGCCCACTATGATTACAAGTTTCGGGGGACCATTTCCGCAAAGGATTTTTCCCTGTCCATGGTTGCTTCTGCTGATTTGAAGTACTTAAACAAGTTGCTTGATCGAGTTGATGATTTAGATAATGAGCCACAACTAAGTCATATTCGGATTTCATTTGAGGAATTCAAAAGTTTTGCTGAGCTGCAGAAGAAGTTGCAACCATTTTCATTGGCACTTTTCTGTTTTGGGCAAGTGAATGGTCTTTTGACTAGAAGTGATTTTAAAAGAGCTGCTTCTCAAGTATGTACTCTTTGTTTCTCTCTTCCATCTTTCAGTCAATTTGTCCCATGTATGCATGCATGTGTTTGTATTTACCCTTTTCAACCAGAGGCGGGTTTAGGATTTGAAGCTTGTGATTCCTAATATTCATTTATATTTCTTTTTACATTAATGTCAAAATAAAGAGTTATATTTATCAATGATAAGAAATAATAAGATATACTGATTCATATATTATATAGAGTAATAATAATTTGAGGCGGAGTGTTTTATGGGGAAAAACAGAAGTGCAGTTTAATATAAAAGGCGACCAAAAATGAATCCCTGGGCGTTGGACCGGATGAGCTCTAACAGGATCCTTCCTTGCTACAAACCCAACAATGTGATTTGTTGCTGGTTCCCTGCTAACAGATATTATACATTTAATAGGTTTCACAATATAAATACCAGGTCTAGATAAAAGTTACTGGGTTCTTGGAAACCAGACCTAACACTGTAGATCCGCCCTTGTTTTCTACTCCTTGTTTGAATAATATTTTCCCTCGTCATCTTGAAGTCATTTCAGGATTTTACTTGGCTGTAGGATGCATGGTTATATCCAGTGTAATGTTAATCCTCTTTTTTAGATCTATTTTTGTGTGTGTCATGTGTTTTAACTGGAACATTACATTATATATTTAGGTGCTCATTTAGTTCTCAAGTTCCTTCTGACAAAGTATTAAACAGGTATGTGGAGTCTCTCTCACTGACAACATGATAGAACTTGTCTTCCATGTTTTCGACACAAATCGTGATGGAAGTTTAAGCTCAGATGAGTTCATTCGAGTTTTAGAGAAGCGAGCAAGGGATATTGCTGAGCCAACCGAAGCAGGGATCCTTAACTTTATGTCTTGTTGTGGGAATTGCACACGAAACTACAAATCACACTTGCTTTCTTCATGGTCAACCTCTTGTTGACGGGATGAGGACCTACTGGAATATTGGTGTAGTGATATCTACTTGAATAGTATCCTCCTGGATGTTTATTTAGTTTTGTTTAAATATACTGTATGAAGGGGATCTTTGGCACCACAACAAGAAGTGTCGTATTTAGTAGGAGGTTACGGGTTCAAGTCATAGAAACAATTGTTGCAAAAAGCAAAAAGGTTAGGTCGCCTACAGACTTCCCTGAACCCTCTGCATAGGGAAGAGTTTAGACCACCGGCTGGCCTTTAAATAAACTGTATCAATAGCGACAAACAATTGAAGCATTGTGCTACTTATTTCCAGAAAATTGTTCGGAACATTAGGGTTTGATCCTTGGTAGTTTATAAAGGCCAAGTATGAAACTGTAGCAGGAAAGTCTTTTAGGTGTTGTACCTGGATAGACTTGGAAATTGTAGTGTGTAACATGCTGCAAGTTTGATGTTATTCAAATATTTTAGTCTTCTGGCAGTAAGTGATTTGCGTTTTACCATTTTATACTTACTTCCGAGAAAAGGGAATGCTGCGATGAGTATGCCAATGAAAAGCAACACACGAAATATGTAATGATCCCAAACAGATTTGAAATAACTTAGTAATTTTTCGGGACGATTTTCGATTATATTGGTAACTGAATTGAACTACAGCTAAGCTAATAAAGGAAATAACAGAAAATGGGGAAGTTGAATAGTAGCTCCATAGCTCGATAGATCTGAAGAAATAGAAGAGATTGAGAATGAAGAAATTGGATAGAAGGAGAAGAAAATACCGTGCAAATTCATGCACTCTATTCTGTTAGTGGGTCACATATATTGTGTAATCAAATTGGATGAGCTGACAAGTCTATTTGCACTCTATTCTGTTAGTGGGTCACATATATTGTGTAATCAAATTGGATGAGCTGACAAGTCTCAACCTTTGAAGCTCAATAACTCGCGAGCAATCTCGACCCTTCACGAGGCAATTATTATGACTAAATTCTGAATAAACCCCAGCTCATGACACTCTACCCCTTGAAAATGATCCTTGTCCTCAAGGATTTACCGTGATGAACGTGTAATCCTCCAAAGTTGCATCCTGAAGAGGTAATGTTGTCCACCGCACAAGCATTCTGACAAACGTTACGTTCCCACGTTTCACCAGTTTTGAAGCAGAAAGGACTTCACCAACATAGCTCTGTCTCTTGGTTGGACACCAGCAATGGATGAAAAAGCACAACCAATATTCTTTTTGCAAAGGGAGGTTGAAAGACATCTTGATCTAGTGTGGAATCAGCTGTAGTTTTAGAAAGATTTAAAGGAATTCAAAAGCTTACTTGGTAATACGTCATTTATGTAATCTAGTGACATCTGCTTTTCTTTGGTTAATGCTTGGACCAAAACGATTTTTAAGTGCTGCCCTCATCAATATATTACTCTCTCCATGTGAACAAGGAAATTTGAGTGGTCTAAGAGCAAACATAAATTGTGAAAAATTGAATTGTAAGCCAACTCTTTTGAACCAATTGCCCCAGCCAAAAGCATTTCTCAATTCCCTTATGACTTTAGCAACACGAAAAGTGCCCTCTTCTTGATTCATGTACTCTTCTCTATTCAGCTCTATAAACAACTGGAAGGCAACATTCAAGTTTGCTTTTGATTTATTTAAGTAATGAGACAAAATCATGCAACCGATCATATATTCTAAGCCAATCGAGTTGCCACCTGGGTTAAAAGTAAATTGCACATTCTTCATCAACGTACTGAGTTTGACAACCTTGTCATTAGTAGAACTACTAATACCAAAATCAACCGACCACGACCAACCACGAGGTTGGTACGGGTGCATAACTAACAGATGCGCCAATATATTAGCTAATGGATCCTGTTTGTTTTTGGAAACCGTGATCCCGTACCTGTTGCACTTCAACTTTCTGGTGATTGAGCCTTGAGTGTCCACCTGCTAAGTCATTCTTGATTCCCACATGATCGGGCAGGACACTGATTCTTTTATCTTTCTCAAAAATGCAATAAGTACACCACAAAGTTAGATTAATTAAAATCAAGTCGGGCACACAATGCAACAACAGAGTTGGCCATTTTAGAATAAAATGATGTTCGCTTAGTACCACATTGTACTCTAATGATATGTGGAGAATTTTCAAGGTGCCAAATAATACAGATGTGTAGTTTTATAACTTGTTCTTTGGCAGCAAACAACAAACATAATGTCAGTTTGTAATCCGCTGTTGCTTTCTTCCTCAATAGTGACTTAATGAACCTCAGAAGGTGTCTTATTTTCATGAATGTTTCTGCCTCCAGATAATAAAAGGAGATTGTCACCTTGAAAAGCATCTACAACAGAATAAGGAGGGTACTGTAATATAGAGCAGGAAATGTCATCTTGCGCTGACTGAATGAGTGGTTGTACATTCCTGTAAACTACAAAGCCTACAATAGCAGTTACAAAAATGATATTTGGCCCAACTGAGACACAATTAAGAGCTTCAAGACTAGAAATACTTATTTCGCTTAATCCTTTTCTCAAACCAAGCTCTGTCCAGCCAACAACATAAGCAGAAGGGCAAACCAGTCTATTTTTGTTATGCAATCTGTATTCTAAACAATATTACTGATAACTGGGTTCCGAATAAAAACAGAGCGAGCAAGAAACTTTGCAGAAACAGTAAATTTCCAAAGTTTAAATCATGTATTGAAGAACATAAATTAATTAACAAAAAACTAATTACTGTAAAACGTACCAGAATCTGTAACACACATATGAAACAAAATGGAAAGAAAATCGAGCCCACTGAATGCACAGTGTCACCTTAAGGAAATTATTCACCTCTAATATTCGAGGTTTGAATTGGAATATATCCTCCCAGAATAGAACGATTTTATTCACCACGGTATTGATACCAAAAAAATGGTGTCAGCGAGCCACTCAACGACAGTAACGTATACGAATAAAAATTTGTGCAGAAGAAGAAGAAGAAGTCAGAAATTTCGTAAGTGAGTCTGAGGATTCACAGGGTATTTATAGCCAAGAAGCACTGGATCCGAAAGGTTGCAATCATTCATAAACCACACGACCATTCATGAAAGTTTGAAACCTTTCAAACGGTCATGACTGTTCTTGAAAGTTGCAACATTTATGAACAGTCATCTCCAACGGTGGGAAATTCAAATAAAATGGGAAAGATGTTTTAAATCACGGGTCGCGCGGATCTAAATTGGGTCGGATCGTTTCGACTAATTATTTAAATAATTAAAACGTTTTGGCCTTTTAATTAATTTAATAAATAATTAAAGAAATAATAAAACAAACGTTGTCCAAAAAATAATCTCTCGATCGATCCAAAGCCGTTGCCGTAGCCGAGCGACGACGACGGAGCGATGGGGTCCCACTTTCTAACCCTTTTAACAACTAATAGAAGTGTTTCTCTATTTAAACAATTCAATTTTTCTTTTCACCACCAATGAGGGAGAAATGCCTTTTTACTAAAACATAAGAGAACCTTTCAAATTCCTCTTTTCATCTTCCCTCCATTTCTCATTAACTCTTGCTATATACCCAACAATTTTTGTGTAGCAACTGGCACATTCTCTTCTGCCAGGCCAGAGAACTCACTACGCAACAAAATGATATTTTCGACGAACAATGCCATGTTCATTCCATGATAATGAAGACTAGAAAAACATGTTTTATTTCTCTGATTAACACCAAGTTCTAATGCTACCTCAGTTACTAAATTCATCTTTTGTGCTTCAGGCTCCTCTAAGCTAAAGCCATGCTTCTCAACAATCAGACTTAAAGCCTGCATATCTCCACTACATATCCCTGGATCCCATACAGGAACAACCAACTCATTTTCAACTAAAAGAAGAGAGAACTTGCTCTGAAATTTTATAAATATATGTACTGCTTGGACATGATTCATTTCGGACATTTCATCAAACAATTGGGAAGCAACTCTTAGTTTCGTTCCCTTCAAATTCTCTTTCATTACTACATATGTAGAGACTCGTCCACTAACCAAAGAAATCTCACCAATACGTTGCAAATTTAACTCATGACCGAGCAAGTAGATGGCTGTTTTACCTACTATTTCAACCTTCACAGTTGTCATGATAAACTTGATCTCTGCCATTTTTTTTAATTTGTAAAGGTGCAATTGAAACAACTTATATGGTTTGCTTCTCTGCCTCAATTTTGATAGAGTCGTTCAAGGCATTGCACTTCTCCATCACCTCATCAAGACAAAAGTAGCAATGACAGTCAATGCTGCATATGCAACCATAGACGCAAGAGTTAAAATCACAGTCAACGCTGCATATGCAATCCTCGTACTTCTCAATTGCTTAACTTTCACAACTATTCTAGTCAGATGCGGATCAAGGATTTAGAGTCTCTAGGTTGCAAGTAGACTCATCGATTAAATTAACTTTAGATTTTATCAAATTATTCATTCTTTCCATATATGTGATAAATCAACCAATAAAATATGAATAATAAGATGAAAATTTATGTATTACATATATTACAAATTCACACTCCATATTCGGCTAAAAGCATGACGTTAACAAATTTAAAACTTTCAATAATATCACTAATATCATAAATATTCATCATTCATTTACAATTGTCCTCGTCGAGTTTTCATATTCTGAAAATGATCGATAATGACATCATTACTAATATTCGTAAATACATCACGCTCTATGTAACACACACTGACCAATCATTTAAATATTGATCACCAATGCTATTCCACACTTCATTTTTTATGTGCTTCATTGATGAGAATGCTCTCTCCACAGTGGCCATATCAACAGGTAAAATCAAAGTCAACTTTACAAGTAAATAAACAAGTGAATAAGTCTCCGCAAGATTTGCTTCAACCAATGCCTTCGCCAAATCACGAATTCCTTGCAAGTTGGAGAACTTGGGATTACCACTTCGCATATGGATAATGAAAGTATCAAGTTGGTAGTTCAAATCTCAAATTTTTCCATCATCAAACTCACTTGGATAGCACTTTGTTAAAGTCATGATTTTACCTTTGTCAAAATTAGAGAAAGAATTGACCGGATTAAAGCTACCCATCCCAAGAAGCAAATCACTAATCACTACATCAAAACGGTCATTGAGCTCTTGAAGTTACACATCAATGACAACATAAAAGACTTCAACACGCAAGTGGTGCGCATAACTAACACCCGAAGACTTACGTTTTGACTTTTCAGAAAAATAAGACTCATCCAACTTGGGAATCAAGATATCACACAAATCACAAAATGAGGAACATCATCCAACAAAAATTCCCATCCATTTTTCCTCATATCTTGCAATCTTTTCTTTGTAATATTAAGAAACTCCACGACATTAACAATGTCTTGATCATTTTATTGTAAAATCTTGCTCAACTCGTTTGACATTGCCAACACATTCAACATCAAGTGAAGCATAAAAACAAATTTAAATATTTTAATCTTTGTCAAAAGATACTCCACTTGATTTCTATCACTTGATGTGGACCCTTCAAGTTCAATCACTTCAAGAACATGAACAATAGATGAGAAAATAACAATAAAGTTATCTAAAGTTTTGAAATGTGATCCCCAACGAGTATCACCTGGTCTTTGAAGTCCACATTCTTGATGTAATCCTTGGCCTTTATGAACTTTACCGAATTCAAATAATTGCTCTAACTCTTTGGCTTGGTGATGACGGAGTAAGTCTCTACGCTTGAAAGATCCTCCAACAACATTCAGCACATTACTAACATGATCAAAAAAGTCTTCAACATCCAAATATTTTTTAGCAATAGCCACAAGTGTTAGTTGCAATTGATGAGCAAAACAATGAATGTCATATGCTGATGGATTATCTTTCATAATCAAAGTTTTGAGCTCATTTATCTCTCCATTAATATTACTAGCCCCATCATAACCTTGTCCACATATTTTGGATGGACTTAGTGAGTGATTGAAAAGCAAAGAATAAATCGCTTTCTTCAATGAGCATGCTGATATATCACTAACATGGACAACACCGATAAATCGTTCAACTACTTCACCATTCTTATTAACAAAACACAAAAAGAGCCATTTGTTCTTTGTGAGAGATGTCTTTTGACTCATCAACTAATATACCAAAGTAATCTCCATTCAAATCCCCAATTATTGCTTTCAACGTTTCTTTCGCACAATCATTGGCAATATCTTTTTGAATAATCGGACAAGTCAAAGTATCATTTTGTGGGGCATTTTCTAATATCACTTTTCCCACATCCGGATGTTTGTCTCTGTGCCATCGCAAAAATCCTAGAAAGAAGCCTTGATTAGTTGAAGATTTACTTTCATCATGACCTCGAAAAGGTAATCCATATTGCAAAATAAGTTTTGACACATCAATTGAGGTTTTCAAATGCATTCGGTACTCATTTTTTAACTTTTGAGAATGCTTGTCAAGAGCAACTTGAATTGATTGATGATGATTTGACATATCTAGCATCTTATTGAAACATTTGTCATGAATACTATTAACATCACCAACATGTTTACGGAATCTTTCAAATGCCTTATTCCAACTCCTAAAATTACTTTTTGTGTAAAACTCACTCGTACTTCCATGAAAAAATTCATCTTTGAATAAATAACAACATAGATAATAGATAGAATCTTTCTCCAGACTATACTCCAACCATTTAGAATATGGACCTTCGAACCAACTTTTACAAAATTGGCACATCCTACTTCCAATTTCAGTTGGAGGATATGAATCCATGTGAGGTTGACAAGGCCCCTTTTGAATATAATGTTTCCTCACTTCATCCCATATTCAAGGGTTATAGTGAGCAATTAGTACTCTTTTTCCTGGATCGGCTTCAAGTGAATCCAACTTAAGGTCATCAAACTTTTCAACAGATAAGCGAATCGCGCTCAAGTGGTGGTTGACGAAATATCTAATCCTCGTTTAAGATGAGAACGATTGACATTCGTACTAGAACTTGCTTGAGAATGATTAAATTTCGTAAGAAACTTATCCATCTCAATTCACAAAACTAGAACACTTTCTTATAAAAATTAAAATTTAACTCAACTCACAATTAATTCAAATTTAATAGGATAAGTCACAGTTAATTCAAATTAATGTGGTTCATATCACACAATTTCTAACAAATAATTTTCCTACAATGTTCATTAGAAATTTAGAATATCAAAGTAAAATCAAAATTCTTGTCTAATATGAAATCAATCATCACTCATCAAAAATTTAATGAACTCAAGAAAGAAAAATAAAAAGATCTTACAAAAATAGTATTACAAACTTACAATCTATAAAAGGTTGTGGATGGATGGAGAAAAGTGAAAACAATAGCACTCAACAACAAGTAGGCCTGTGAGTATGTTTAGCTTGGAGATGAAGTTCCTCCTTAGTTGTGTGCATTTAGATGAGTTGCATGCATGATGGGCTGCTAGTCTTGAGTCTTTTCGTTTAGAAACCTGCTTAGAATCTCATTCGAGGACGAATGATCCCAAGGGGGAGATAATGTAACACCCCGTACCCGAAAGAGGGAAGCTTAAAAGATTTGGAACTCCCAGGTGTCAACCACGAGGGCGAACCACTGTCCGTGGTGTGGTCCACGCCCCGTAGGTGAGCCCCGTTGGTGGACACCATGGAGACTGTCTGAGGCAGTGAACCACGGCCAGGACCCACGCACCGTAGGTGAGCCCGGTTGGTGGACACCATGGAGACTGTCTGAGGCAGTGAACCACGACCAGGACCCACGCCCTGTGGATTAGTCCACGGCTCGTGGCTAGGGGTTCATAGTGGGAGAAAAGTCCCTGTCAAGACCTCGGCCGACCAGGATAGACCTACGGTCTATCCACGGTCCGTCGGCGGGGTCTAGTGGATGGGCTTTTGGGACGACTAAGTTGAGGGATTAAGGGTCTTTTCTGGTTTTAACTAAATTAATGTGGTGTTGTTTTGCCTAAGTCTAGGACACCTATATAAGTATTTTTAACCCCCAAAACCCCTCATTCAAGTCATTCTCTAAGAATCCCAAAAGAATTGCCAAAACTCCTCTCAAATATTCTCTCTCTAGAAGTTGGAAGAAGAAGGAAGAAGTTGAAGCTAGGTCAAGTTAAAGTCTCCAATCTTCAAGCTTGTGAGGGATTTGTGATCAAGGTATGATGGATTTTCATCCATGGGATCCTTCCTCCCATGGAGTCACCTAGAATTCCCTAATTATGAAGTCTAAATCCCCAATTCTAGTTAGGGTTTCTTCCAATGTTTTGGGTTATGATGCATGTTGATACAATTGAGTGGATTGTGATTGTTTATGATAGAATTGGTAGAATTACATGTCTTTAGAGTGAAATTACAAGTACCCATGCCTATTTCATGATTCTAACTTAGAATTGATATAGTTGGGTTGATGCCATGAAGGGAAACTTTGTGGATTTAGGCTTGTCCTTATAGGATTGATGAATTATGATTAGAATTGATTGAGAATAAATCTTAGATGATGATCATGAGATGTAGGGCATTGAGGGTAAAGCTAATGATATGAGTTGTTGGTAATTGATGTTATTGTTGTGGAAGGGATACTTCCCACATAAATTGCTTAATTATGAATGTATGAATGTGAAAGGTTTAATCACATGAATGATTCTAGGTTTGAAAGGATTGCTCACCTAAAATGAATCTAGACTAAAAGACTATGTAAAGGATGAGGCTAGAGGCGACTACCCTTGACCTCCATATGAAAGGATATGAGGTGATTCCCATACTCCTTAGAATTGAACAAGAGGTTAGTCCCCACGTTCCTATTATAATTGAATGGACATGGAGGCGAGTACCCATGCTCCTTATAAAATGATGTGGAGGCGAGTACCCGTATCATATAATGTGATTGTGGAGGTGAGTACCCATGATCTTAAAGTAAGTAAGGCAAGAGGCGAATCCCCATTAGCCTTTGTAAGTTAGGAAAATAGGTGAATCCCCATATCTTCAAAAGTAAGTATAATTAATGTGACTATGTTATGATGATGATTAGCTTGGAGTGTTGTATGATATGCCTTCCATGATGTAAGCATGAATAGAGGCGGATGACCCAAGTCTTGATTAAGGTTAAGTAGAGGTTGCTTGAGAAGTATTCCTTTCTTATTATGGTATTGATGTATGTGCATTGATTATGCTTATGGTTTATATTGCCTAACCATTATGTTTATGTTGTTTATGGTAGCTATCATATTTAGTACATGATTGTACTAACGCATACACTTGCCTACATTCTTATCAGATGTAGGGTCTGGCGACTTAGATTCTCACATTCGTGGCTAGCTTCGTTGTTGCTCAAGGAAGTGAAGATTTGGTGAGTCCTCATTGTGTTCGAGGATGTGATCACCCTTTTCTTTTATGTCTTTCTTTTATGTCTTGGACAATTGTATGGGCTGCGTCCCAAGACTTTATTCATGTTGTTTAGATGGTTTGAGACTATGGTATTAGACTTCCGCTCGTTTGTGAAAGACTTTGATTGTGTTGAAATGTTTTAAATTTCTGCACTATTTTCTATTACTTTATGTTATGATATGATAAGTGGCTTGTATGAGGCCTTTCAGGTTCTTATACCCCTTGTTACATCTAGGGGGTACCCCTGGGTCGTGACACTTGTGAAGCCTTAGGGTGACATCACATGTCGGATTTAGAAGCCTTTGGGTGACATCATAGGTAGGCTTGGGAAACATTAGGATGACATCACATGTATGATTGGTAAGCCTTAGGGTGACGTAACAGGAAGGTTCAGAAAGCCTTATGGTGACATCACAAGTAGTCTTGGTATGTCTTAGGGTGACATCATAGGTAGGCTTGGTAAGCTTTAGGGTGACATAAAAGGTGTGCTTAGAAAGCATCAGAGTAGGTAGCGGAATGAGGTAGGAGGCTGGGAATATAGTGCACTAGTTTATGGCATTAGACCTGGGATGGTGAAAGTTCATGGATAGAGATTTGGGGTGGTGTGACTTCGTATATTCCTTTTGAATTTCTACTTTATATTTATATTATGTGGTAGGTTCGGATCGGTCGATGCCTCTAATACATGTTGTTTGTACCGATACTACTCTTGCTATGCCACTTCACATAGTCTGATTGCAGGAATTCAGTTGATGTTTCATAGGTTAAGGCGATGATGATCCCGACACCTTCTACTCCTCTTTTCTTATGGAGGAAGCTATGTCTTATTTCTTTTATACAATGCACTTTTTGTATTTCTTGTACCTGTTAAAACTAGTTCCTTGGTGGTGTAAGTATGTTTCCTTGTAAAGTATCTTGGAGGCTTAAAATCAATTAAAGATGTTTTCATATTTATATTGGGTTTTAGCTGATACTGTATTTATTATCCGCATGGCCCATACTAAGTTTTGGGTTGAGGGTTCTCCTAACTAGGTCTTAGAGTAGATGTCCACACGGCCCGACTGATTGGGTCATGGCATAATGATTTATGAGCTTTGACCATTTCAGTTTTGTAGAGTGGAGAACAATAGACCAAAAAAGAAAAAACTAAAATGAACCCCTGAATCGCAAGGATTGATCATTCTTTTGATTTTATTTTCATGACCATCTATTGAATTTATAAGTTGACAAAATCTACTATATGGCATGAATCAATGGAGAAAATTGCATTTAAGAAAAACATGAAGAAAATATTATTTGCTCATAAAGATTACTGGCATTGATATTATAGTAACTGACTCTAGGCTAATTAGGTGTAATATCAAAAATGCCCTGAAGTAAAAAGACCGTATCATCCTTTGCTTAAACTAATTTTCCAACATGTGCGTTTCACGTGTATTCCATGCTAATTAATATAATATTTTTAAAATACTAATTAATATATATATATATAAAGTCATATTTTTGGTGGCCAAGTAAATTAAAATGAATAAAGAGAAAATGTGATTACTTCATGATGAATGAAATGATAAATAATGATATATCTCAAAAACTTAATTTAAAGAAAACAAAAAAGAAAATGGGTAGGTTCTAACTATATAATAAAAATTACCGAATTCGCAAAGATTAATTCGAATAATCTATAATTTATAGTATCAATTATACTTTAACAAATTAGAAAAATAAAATTGAATCTAGAATCTCACCTTCAATTAGTGAAGCTTCGAGATTAACCACATTTTTTCCCATAAACACTACATCAATGATGTTTTTTTACACATAAGACGTGGAGACTTACAATGGACATTAATTGTTCCTCTATGTTTAATCTCCGTTCATTAACATTTAATGATTTCTCTGACCTTCAAATTTTACTATATGTGGATATGGATTTGTTTATATATCAATTTATGTATCCTTAAGATCAATTCAACTTAGAATTCACATGACCTAGATTTGATTTCGGTCAGCCGTCAGATGTTTCACTTTTTCAAAACCCTAAAAACATAGAGAAATGACAAACTATTTAACCAATTTAAAAAGTCAATGTCCAGGGGTGGAGCTAAAGTATGTCATCGAAAAATTAGATGGGTATATACAGATAAATTACTACTTAAAATGGTTAAATTTCATACTTTGGGCACCCTTGAAATAATGAGGTTGTGCGGCCCATTAATTTAAGGCTCTCCCGTAACGGCCAACACTATGTGGGCACTGGTTCGAATCCTTTCAGCTATTGGTGACAACAAATTTTTAATTATTTTTAAAAGAACTCCTATTTTATTACTTATTAAGAAGAACACATTGTTGACTTCATCCAATAATTGTCTCAAGATAGTTAAATTAATTTCTAAATAATAGTTAATAATTTTTTTATTTTTGAAATCATTCAAATATCCTTTATCAAAATAACTCTTAATTAGAAACCTACAACTTAAAAATCTAAGAAAACAAAATAAAAGTTAAGTAGCCAATTGGATTTTGTAACACCTCAGATTTGGAAAAGAAGGAAAAATATAGTTTTTGGGCTGGTGTCTGTGTCTACGAGTCCCATCTACGAATCGTAGAAGCTTCTACGGGCCGTAGATTCCAACTATAGGTAGTGGGAAAATAATTTTCTTAAAAGTCAAATTCCAGTATCTTATTTACGGTTCACCAGGACGATCCATCAATCTCTGTTTGAGTCATAGAATGTCTCATAGATAAGTTTCAGACTTAGTGAAATTTTGAAGGTCAAAGTTGGGTTGTACGGTTGGTATTTACAGTCCATAGGAAGTCCTACGAGTCATACATAGGTTTTTGTCAAATCTGATTTAACATTTGAAGTTCAGTAACCTATCTACAGTTGGCCAGTACGATCCGTACAAGGACCTACAGACCCTAGTTAGGGCTCGACATTTATTTTAATGGGGCTTTTGGATCTTTTTCCAATTGTTTTAACCCAATACTATGTCGTTTTTACTTCTACCCTAAGCCCTATAAAAAGCTTTTAAGTCCCCAATTTACCCATTTGAACTCATTCTCCTAAATTCTCAAAACTTTACAAAATTCATCCTCCCAAATTCTCTCAAGTTTAAGGAAGAAGAAGAAGAAGAGGCAGGGTTCCATTCAAGTCTCCAATTCACCATCTTTCTTAGTCTTTTAACATCAAGATATGTTAGTATTCACCTATGGAGTCCTTTCCTCCATAGGATTCTTAAATTCTCCAATTTTACAAAGCTAGATTACCCAATCAAAGTTAGGGTTTTATTCAATGTTCATGGGATCTTTTCAATATTGATCAAATTGATTGTTTTCTATCTATATATGCATGAATTGAGGAAATTGCATGTTTTGGAGTTAAATTCATATGAACCCATGCATAGCCCATGAATTTTAGACTATGAACACATAATTAAGTTTATGAACTATGAATAATGAATTTATGAAGATATGCATGGAATTTCTATGAATTATTAAAGGTTGCTTTGAGAGTAAAGCATCGATGTTGTTGTTGTGAAAGGTTATTCTCACATGAAGGATTCATAAATTGATAGGTTTTCTCAACTAAATTTGAATCAAGATTTAGGAGTTATTCTAAATGAACTCTAGCTTGGATTGGCTACTTAATTGTGCCTTTCCATGGATAATTAGATGAATTTGATTAATGACTATTCCTTGGGATGTATGCTTAGCACCGAGTGGACTAGCGATGATTATCCGTGTCCCATAACTATGTGTCACCATAGGTTTGTCTTAGATAGACATTAGATAGTGTATCAACTTTAGCTCAAGTTTGTGGTTCTTACCTTGGCAAGTAAGGCTATCTCTTTTTGGTGCAGGATAGACACCGAATTCCGTGTTATAGCTCACATTGTCTATGTCGGTTAATGGAAAACTTACCACAATAACAAACTAAGGTTATTTTCCTAAAGTATCTCAAATGTGTTTTAAAGATGTTTAGCTTGCACTGACCATGATTATGTTTATGTTTCCTGACATGTTATTTTACGATTTAGCTTGGTCACTGCATGCCATGTAAAGTTCCTTTTAGCATGATTTCATAGCTGTTATGTATTGCTATCATACTTAGTACATTCCATGTACTATTGCATATTTGTGTCTACATTGTTTCACTAATGTAGATCTGACGCTCCTATTCCACACACTCGTGGCTAGTTGATCCTTTTGGGATTTTAAAAATTAGTGATTCATCATGTTCTGAGGACTGAGACTCTTTTATTACTCTATGTCCTTTTTCGTTTCAGACTTGTATGTGATGTATGAGTTACGTCTCAATCACTTTCCTTATGATGTACTAGATGGCTTTTTTCATCTTGGGATCCTATACGTCATGTTATGCCTAGGGTATACTTTGGGTCGTGAGAGTTTTTCAATGAATTTGACTTTGACTTTTCATTAAAATGGAAAATAAAACAGAAAAGTAATTATTTAATTTAAAGTTATTAAGCTAATTCTAAATATTCTACAATGCCGCTAAAAGCGAACAAAAAAGACTTGGTTTAATTATGCTTCTATTCCTGGCTTGTTCTTATTATTGTCATGACCAAAGATCGGTAAAAGCTTGAAACGTAAAAATAATTTTATTCTGAGCTGAATTTTCTCCTCTCCCCCTCCTCCTCTCACTTTGCTTTTTTTGTTTAATTCATATTAGATTTTAGTTTTTTTAAATTGGTTGTAGGGGAAGATGAAATGGGGAGAAAATTACACTATGAGGAATTGAACCCTCACCAACAAGGTGGAAATTCAGATAGTGAACCAACTGAGCTAATAAGATTCCCCACTTCATATTAAATTAAACACAAATATTAAAGTTAAATATTATGCAGTTTGATTTAAAAAAATTTGGTATATTTATTGATAAAAAATAATTATTAATATTACGTAATTCTATTTTAAAATATTCAATTGTGACATCCTAGCTTAAGATTAGAAATCCCATGTCACCCCCCGAGGCTACTCCCTGGACGCGGACACGGGACCTAGGATCACGAGTAACCCCAAGCTAACCCTGCTGGCATAACATAAGCATACTAAATAAACTGAATTAGGAAAGTACTGTGCGGAAGCTAAAACATGAAATGATGGGGAATACCCATAACCTATCTGAATATAGAAAATCTGAGAGTTTAACAACATTTGAAAAGTCAAACTCAAATGCTAAAGATGAATCTAATTATGTATGAAATAATCCTCTAACTCACTAGAAGTGCTGGGACATGCCCCAACTAAATCTAGGAAAACTGAAATTAAAGACTAAAATCGAAAGGAAACATGTATGTCGTCCTCGGAGAATGAGGACTCACCACTGACACTGCTGAGCTGAAGATCGGGAACCAATCTATGCGTGATCTGGAAGCTGAGAACCTGGACCTACATCACGAGAAGTTGTAACGCAGAGTATGCGTCAGTACTTGAAAGGTACTGAGCATGCAGGATAGAGTAAAGCTGAACAATATAAACAGAACTGAGAAAAGAATATAACTGAGCAATCATATAAGATAAGCATGATACTATACTGGAAATAATGAACATGAACTAACTGAATGCAATGACCAAGTTTATAACATGCTGAGACTGAAATCTGACTGTAACTGATAACATGGTCAATGCAATAGAATCTGATTGTGAGGGAGCAACTAATAACTACATAAAACCACATGAGCTAAATATGGAGTCCGATGTATATGCCCCATCGAGAGGACCTAATATACCCTGCCAGAGGTATAGAGGCATGGCTGGCGTGATCACTAAAATGATGCCCACAGAGGGGACTTACATCCTACGGGGCATGTAGTTCTGGGACTATTCGGGTACGCTGAACCCTAGTCCAACTCGGTATTAAGTCTACTCCCAACTGATTATGTAAATAACACATTATGAC
>JAJONR010010137.1:0-27930 GCA_029582245.1 Solanum etuberosum
AAGTTTATTTACTTTTATCAAAAACAAGAGTGGGGGCATACCTACTACTTATCTTGGTCTGCAACTAGGAGCTTCTAATAAGGACCAAACATCATGGAACCCGGTGATTGAGAGGGTAGAAAAGAAACTTGCAGTATGTTACCAATTCTCAAAAAAAAATAAAAAATAACTTGCAGTTGCAGGTTGACAAAAGAAATACTTATCCAAATGGAGAAAGGATGTGTTAATAAAGACTACTCGTTTGAGCGATCCTGCATACTTCATGTCTTTGATGCATGCTCCAATCAGTGTTACACAAAAGCTGGAAAATTTTTGTGAAGTACCAAATTGGTTGAGGGAATGAGTTGTGATATCCTTATATGGTCTTAGGCAATCCACCTCTCATGAGCTAGCTTGCGGGATTGACTTAGGCCCAAGGGTCATCTTCACATGGTATCTGAGCCAGACCTATTGGCACTTGTTATGTTTCTCAATGTTGAGACCCCGTAATCCACACTTCAGTTGAGTCCTGGGCGTGTGGGGGAGTGTTAAGTTCCGCATTGATTGAGCGAATAGGGTGTGGTTTCCTTATAAGATGTTGGACCCCCCCCCCCCCCGCTTTCCGTGAGCTAACTTTTGGGGTTGAGTTAGGTTCAATGTCATATCTTCACAAGTTTCAAAAGGATCTTTTATGGGATGCTTCAAGTGGGGAGAGGAAGTTTCATTTGGTAGACCGTCACAATAGCAAAGTGTTGGGATGGACTCGGGATTAGAGATTAAGAAGTCTTTAACAAAGCATTACTATGAACGTGGATGTATAGGAGAATGTTCTTCAGAGGGGTTAATTGCGGAGAAATATCGGGTGTTGAATAGGGATGGAGGACAAAGTTATCACAGCTTTGGAAGAATATCTTGAAAGGGTGAGGTGAGATTTTCGGGGATGTATCTTTCAGGGTGGGCGACAGGAGTAGGGTAAGTTTTTGGAGACATAGGTAGTGCAGGAACAATGGTTTGAGGTTTTGAATATCACATTTCCAAATACGTACAGTATTTCATGCCAAAACGAGATGTCATTCTAACATATACAAAGGCTACAAGGTGAAGAAGTTCATTGCGAGTTATGACTTAGGAGGAACTTGCAAGATTGAGAGGTTACAAAATTTTAAAGAATGATTAAGCTACTGCACAAGCTAGTCAAGATGTATGGAGATAGGGAGCGGGGAACATGGATTTTTTCAGTTAAGTCCTATAATAAGAAACTTTTTGGTCAGGGAGGAGTTCACTTTTCCATATTTGTTGGTATGAATCCCTAAGGTATTGAGAAAGGTGTGTTTTTGGTTACTACAAGGGTAATCTTGATAGGTGATAATTTGAGGAAGAGAAGAATTACGTACGTCAGTTGGTGCTTCATCTGCAAAAGTTCAGGTGACAATGTGAATCATCTTCTATCACATTGTCAAATAGTGTTTCGCTTGTGGTGGGAAAATCATGTTGGTTTGGTCTTCAATAAGTGATGTCAGGCACAATAAAAAAAGTATTTTTAAGCTGGATTTGTAGAAAATGGAAGAGAAGACACAGCGCTGAGATGTTGCTTCATTAGCACTTATATGGACTGTATGGAGAGAGAGATAAAAGAGCTTTTTACGGAATAGGAGAAGGAGAAGACCTTGTATACTTGAGGAATAGCCTCTTATATCTTTATTTCTTTTTGGTGTTCCCACAAGGTTCTTCTAGGGATAGAAAATTGAGTGTCTTCATAGAAACCCATATCCTTTTGTAAGATTTCTAATTTTTGGTATACTCCTGGTATACATGGGTGCTTTTTCCCATTGTTAATATAATTTTACTACTTGATAAAAAGAATAGGAGGAAGAGAAAGACAGAGGTAAGTGCAAAGGCCTACTTCGAAACAAGCAATTAGTTCAACAAAGAATAAATAAGCAGGAACAAGGTTGATCATATCCATTCCTTGAAGTTTTAAGCAAAGCTTTGAAAATGCTCTAAGAAGTTCTGGAGCTTTTTTAAACTGGAAACCCATTTCCACCATTACAAGACTTCCATAGATTTTTTAGTGACATCCTGATAAGAAAATGTATAGTATCATAAAAGAACCAACAGATCACATCGGAATACCCACAATAGTAAAAGTAAAAAAAGCCTCCAGGAAAAATACACATCACCATTTTTCACTGGTAAAGAACAAAAAGCTCATTTGACAAGCCAAGACTCTGGCGAGAAATTATAGCTGGAGATGTGAAAATCAACTCCTTTCTATATTTCATATAGAAAATGTTAATTTCAAAAGATAGTTGTGCTTCAGGTGGTTTTTGAAATCGAGAAAAAGACACAACAAGATAAAGCTTTGGAATCTGTCTTGAAATAAAGAATGGACAAACATCACAAAATCCCTTTTTTCTTGCTCAATAAGAGGTCATAACGTCACGTTTACCCTTACAAACTAAAGATGCATGTGTTCGGCTGGGTAATTGCGATCAAACAGACCAAAGAAAAGAATAGCGCATGTAAGATCCTCCCAAATATGCATGACACTTGGTAATTTCAAGAATACTGTGACAAATACATTTAATTGTCAAATACACAATTTTAGCATTTTAACATTAATGCCAAATACACACTCTTAGCATTTTAACATTAACGTCAAATGCACACTTTACGCATTTTAACACTAACATTCCACACTTCCTGACATATTTTTTTTATAACTGAGAACCCCTTGAATGCTAGTGGCGGACGTTTCGAAGCTGTGGCCTGCCATATACCCTTCTCCACTTAAATACTAGGCATTTGTATGCCCCGGGGTTCGAAGCTGTGGCGTGCGTCTAACTAACTCATCATGTGTTGCGCTCTTACCACTAGATCAAAGACCTAAGGGATTTTTGACAGAAAGACTTCAGTCGGTGATGGGTGATATGGTTCACAGAGCCAGCAGCTTTGCAAACTGATCTATTAAGCTTAATGGACGATCAATAAATACAACTTTTCTGTTCTTGCAAATACCTTTTTGTTTCTCGGTTATAAGAACAACGGTTTTTAAAATTCAAAGTAGTTCAAAGTTGATTGTAGTGTTAGTGCTGCAAAAATGTGAGCACAAGAAAAGACCAAATAACATTAACAAAGATACAGGTGAAAACATATACACTTGCAACATCCCCACTTATCCACAAAGAGAGAGAGAGAGAGGAGGTACTCACAACATCTCCACTCCATCTGGCAGCAACATCAAGAGCTTCACCCAACAAGCCGCTGAATTTTGGCCGGAGTACTGACAACACCCCATGACCTCTTCTTTTCTGAAAGTTGAGTTGAATTTCTGCCTGAGAGTAAAAGTAAGACTTTACAATGTAATTACTCAAAAGGAGAAGCTTCTATAAACAATAAAAGAAAAATTACTAAATCAGTAACATTCACTTAGGCAGAAGGAAGAGAAGAAGTGTGGAAGCCAAGACATGGGGGAGGAGATTAATATTGGATAAGCTATCACTTTTGGTCCTTATTTTTTTGAATACTGTAACTTGTCTGTGCTCTTGTTTTTCCACGTTCATAGTGACTGCCATCAACATTTCAAATTACTCCATGACGGCTTGTACTTGTCCCAAGTAAGTAGACATATCAGATTCTTATTTCTTTAAGTTGGTCATCCGAGATATCACATCACAGAAACGAGATATGTCATTAGTGTAGAAAGCACGAGCCTTTTCCCAAACTGAATAACATGTTTGGAATGGGAGAAACAAGGTCATCAACTTGGAATCAATAAATCCCATAGGAGACTACATAATTGAGCGTCAACCTTCTCCCATTGTGCTTTAGATTTTGCATCTTCCTCACTAGCCTTTGCCTTTTCATCCACCACACAAGCATTGTTCGTTAAGTGATCTTGGACACCTTGACCCTTGCACCACAACTCAACCGAGGAAGCCCAAGCTAAATAGTTCGAGCTTCCCATTAATGGTTCTGAAGTGATCATATGGCTTGAACTTCCAAATTCCCGTAATTTTGTAGCAAAAAATTATCAACTCCAAAAGACATCTTGGGAAATCAGAATTTTGAAGCCTCAAATCTGTAAAAAAAACATAAACCATTGACGGAATCTGAAAAAAAAGTTGTTTTTGTCGCCGGAAAATCAGTTCTGACCGCTGGAAAGTAGTCAAAACCAGGAAACAGGTTATATGGGTAGGGTCGGAATGATGGGGAGACCCTACTGGAAAATAAATCTGCCAAAAAAGTGGCTGGAAACAGCCTGGAATTACCGGAAACAATGCTGAAGTGGCCAGAACAGTGATTTCCTCGCTGGGAAGTGCTAAAAATCTGGTATAAGCTGTATGGGCTGTCTCAGAATCAAGAGACGAGCAGATCTTGAACACAAAAGTTGCCGGAAAACTTTCCGGAACAGGCTCATGCGCTGGCGCGTGGTCAGATCTCACCGGACATGACGAGCTCCTGAGAGGCGGGTGCAAGGCCGACTGTTGGAGCGGTTGACTAGGGGTTTAGTTGGCGGAGGGTGAGGGAGCCTGCGGTGGTGTTGGTTTTCGCACAACACTAACGGAAACAGTCACCGGAAAATTGAGGCACAGTGACTGTGACTTTGTTTTCTTTCCCCAATTTTTCTCACCAAAGTTCTGATACCATGTGAGAAATAAAGGAGAAAACTATTATTGAATTGTGTATCTGAATTATTACACTGACACCCTATTTATCGACATTATATTACAGTCTTTTCCCAAGTAGGATTCTATATAGTATTCTAGTTCTTATTCCTATTCTAACAGGCAAGACAACGACAAAAAATTCAAGGTCTAGAGGACCCAATGGTCACCATATAGAGGAAGGATATGGTGTAGGCTTAGGTCACCTAGCAAGGAGTTGTGTCGGTACCATAAAAAGGAAGAGAAAAGAAGAAAAAAATTGGTTTGTCAGGTGGCGTAAGGCCGACCACTGGTAGGCCAAAGCTACTTGAGACTTAACCAAGATCATAAAGGTTCTAATACCATGTGAAAATAGAAGAGCAAACTTATTGTTGAAATGATATACAAGATGAGCTCCTTGTATACAAATCTTTGGATACCAAAAATATGGTAAATAATCATTTCTCTATGCCTAATAGGGTAAGTCAATGTTCTATAAATAAATATATAATATCCAAACATATCCTATAGAATAATTATAGAAAACATTGGATGGAAAAATATTTGAATAAATGGGTTCGGATAAAGAATCTTTTCAAATTTTTATAGAGGGACTTTCTGAATCACTTAGTATAATCTATAAGAATACCTGATCCAGGAGATGAAGAACAATAAGCAGAAAAGTCAGACAAACACTATTAGATCCCTCAGGCCTCAACACCTACGGCATAACATAAATAATTTCCACCCAAAAGTTCAGCAGCTTAATTTCTACAGTTCATTTTTTAACTGTTATCAAAAAGAAAAAAGAAATTCTCTACTCTTTTTCTTCTCTTTTCCAGACCTATAAAAAGCAATAATTCAAATTCCTTAATATGCATGTATGAAAACCAAAAATTCCTGATCAAGGAGTTAATCAAAGAAGAATTATTTCCTCTGAATCAGATTACCCTTTGAATCGTTCCACGAAGTGAAGCCAGCTCCAATTCATCCAAAGGCAAATGTCTCACCTGGTAAGCAAGTAAATGCAGTATAAGTCATTTAATCAAGCATCTATATGATCATTCAAGACATGGAATAAATGGAAGTACCTCTAAATTAGCTGAGTGCAGCGGCCGGTAGCAGACATTAGCTTTTAAGTGTCCCTTCTGGAAGGAGAACGAGAACATTTTGCCGATCATATTCTCTTCAGATAGAGGATGAAATGGTCCTCTGACCTCCAGATTAAGACTTTCATCTGGTCTACCCATGGCATCCAACTGAATAGAAAAATAGAATCAAAATTTATACACTACAAAATTCATCTCATTGAGTACAAATATTAGAATTTGTAAAGAAAACAGACCATGGACTAACTCAACCTCAAAAGGTAACACGTGAGGTGAGGAATGTCCAAGACCATAAAGGGAGACAATGGTCCATTCCCTCAACCAATGTGGGATACTCTAACAAAACTAAAGCAACCTATGAGGAGCCAAATACCACCCACCCCCACCCCCCAACAAACCCACAAAAAAAAAGTCTATGACTAGAGCATAGCCCATTCTAACTAGCTCATGCATTTAAAGTCTACATACTCACTTTGTTCAGGCAATCACTCATGACTAGCCACCAATATCTTGTGGTTATGAGCATGGTAACAATATATCTGTATATTTAGAGAATAATATAATTGACTAGCATTTGTCAAAGTTCCTACAGCATTATCATGGAGTAACTTACAATTTGTAAAAGGTTTTATGCATTAGTAACATCCATGCTAAGGAACTTGACAACCCCATAATTTTTGCCTGATCAAACAAGAGGGATAATAAGGCCAATAAGACATCAGCAAATAAGCTTATCAACTGGTCATTTCTGATAAAAAATGAGAGCCCATACGTTGAGTCCGCGACTTAATTATCAAATTGGAACACGAGACAGAATTTTTCTGGGACATTGATACCAACCTACCACAGCCTAGAACTCTTTATATAACTGTAACGCCCGGGCTAGCTTGTGTGCACCTCGCTAATTCCACGGAATACCTGCTGCCCCACAAACACAAGTACCGGGTAACTCTGTCCAAAAAGGATTGGACAAACAGGAAAAAATCACCTAGCATTTTTGCCTCAACTTGGAATTGAACCAAAAACCTCACGAGTCTCAATCCACTTTATTTACCACTAGGCCACACCCTTTTTTATTGAGATTGGTAACTGTTTCTATTTCTGTAAACCAGTACATGGGTTGTACTGAAAACCATATTTACATAATGAACTCTAAAGGCACTATCCTATCCCTATAATGAGTCTAAAACATCAATGGTAGAGACAGAGTCATTAGAGTAGATCTAATTACACCAAAAACACAAAGTTAGAATGCAATTCAGTTTTACTTGCTGCATATTACTCTCCCTATTCTCAACAACTCCAAGGAGTCGTTTGGTTTGAATACAAGTTATGATGGGATTAGTTATGCTAGGATTAGTTATGATGGGATAAGCTATGCTGGGATTATTTTTTATTGAGTGTTTGGTTTGTTGTATTCAAAATAATATGCATGACATAAGTTTTAAGAACAAGTTGTTTGTTTACAAAAATATTCTTCATGAATGTGAAAATGATGTATAAAAAGGGTTTAAAGGGATATCTTTGGCATTTACTTACTTTATCCCGGGAATACTAGACCACCCGAGGGCAGGGATAACTTATCCAGGTACTAATTATTAATCCCGGAGATAAGTTATCCCGACCTTGCCAACCAAACAACAAATTAAGTGGCACAAAAATTTAATCCCGAGACTATTTGGTGTTATCCTTCACACCAAACGACCTCTAAGAGTTCTCTCTTTCCAGATAGTCCACCAAATAGTAGCAGGAATGATTCTCCAGTTGCTTCTATTCTTTGCTTGTGATCTTGCTTCTTCCCAGCTGTATAAGGCCTCTGTAATTCTACCAGGCATGGCCCATGAGATGTTTTTGAACCTTAGGAATAGACTCCACAATTGGCTAGTGACCTTGCACTGGATGAACTAGTGATTCACTGTTTCTGCAGTTTCCCCACAAAAAAACATCTACAACACAGTGTAATCCCCCTTTTCATCAAATTATCCTGTGTCAACACAGCTTTCCAAGGCCATTTAGGTGCCTGCATAATTGGGTGGTTCAAGGCGTTCAACTTCCTATATGTTGCACTTACTTTAAAAGTCCCTTTACAGTTCCCCAACCACTGCAATTTGTCCTGCCCTGTCTCCAAACCACTAGGCCTCACCCTTGGGGGCCACGATCTAGAAACTAGTTTTTTGCGGTACTTAGAATTATGGCATAGGATGCACTTTTGTGTCCATCCCTTTCAACAATAAAAATAGAAGTTGTTTTTCTCTGAACGCCAGAGATCACCCTTATATAGATGAATAGAAATTAGACAATATACTCTTATATGGATGAATAACTGTGAAATCAGACAATCTTTTTGTTGAAGTGTGTGACCATCTCATCTAAAAGCTTAAGTTGTTAGAGAGAGCACACTTTTGTTATTTAATTATATTCTCAACACGCCACATCACGTGCGGAACATTTTATTTTTCTTCATTAGCCAAGCACGTGGAAATTCTTTTTGATATGGGTGGCGGTGAGATTGTCTGCTCTGATACCATATTGAAGTGTGTGACCATCTCATCTAAAAGCTTAAGCTGTTAGAGAGAGCACACTTTTATTATTTAATTATATTCTCAACACCTTTGAAGGAGGAGAGTTGACAGACTAACAAGTAGCTGACAGAAGGACAAAACAGGAGTGAGACCATTCAACAGAGTGGGAAAGGACTTTTGACTCTAGTAAATGGAAGGACAGAAAGCTCTACTGCTTTCACTGCGATGATGGAATAAGAATTCAATAGAAAATTTCGTGGCATGCAAAGAATTCATGTGGTCACAAAAGGTTCACGCCAGTCATTCTGCATGTATGCCATATTATCCTTTCGTAGAGATGACAATTAAGTTGGAAAAGAGAACAATATTTTGAGCAAATAAACAACTAGACTAAAGCACGCCAAGCCGACAAGTCAAAATTCAACTAAGCAAGGAGAAGGATTCTTTTAACTGAATCCCCAGACACAAAACCTTGGAACAAAAAAGAAAAAAGGGACAGGTGTATAGAAAGATGTACACTTTCTGTAACAATTTCTTATTTGGTTGCATCCTCTTTGAATGGATGCATTCTCTTTTCAACCATGAACTCAGGTATTTAAAAGATCCCATGGATTATTTAGATGAAGACAACCTTGTCTGCCAATACTATAGGTAGGTAAAAATTTAGGCAAGAGCTAAGGCCTAAGTTAGCAAGCAATATTCAAATGTAGTTTCAAATATAAACTTGGGGTATAAATGATAAGGAGAAAACTTGTGGGGCATACCTTAAGACCCTCCGGTGTGATGCTCAATGCTCCAGCCAGCTGAGGTGCCAGCATCAGTTGATTGAGTTTGAGGCCTGAGATTGAAACATCACCAGAAAGAGTATCTGTAGGTTCATTACATTCAACTGGAGCATCTTCTGATGTCTTTTCAGAATCCACAAAATGCTGGTCAGTGATGCCAGAAGCTTTAACAACTTTTCCTTGAAACTTTATCTTTCCAGTAGCTTTCAGGTGCACGGGTCTTGGAGAATCCAAAGCATATGAAGAGACTGAACTGAAAAACTCAAAACTGCGCAGTCTCAGATCCAGTTCAACTCCTTCCACAGTAAAGGGTAGGGGAGCGTTCATGTGATAATCTCTCAGGTTTAACAAGTAATCATCACGATAGGAGGTCAGAACTTTTGAATACAAATCAAAAGCAACTGATGAAGAATTAACAGTTATCTGATCATGCGAAATTATGATATCTCCACGAGCATCTGTGAGTGACCCTTCAGCTTTGGGCGCAGTCCATTTGACATCAAACCGTCTGCAAACAGAAAATTGGTCTATCAGCCAATATCATGATAAAACTTTGTCGAACTACTGGGAATGAAACCTCCTTAAAAAACATAAAAGCATCAGATAGGGGAAAATTACCTACTCTTTCCCAAGAAAAGAAAGTTTATTAACTAGAGAGCTTGTACAGAAAACTAGATATCCTCATCTCTGAAAAAATGTTAACATCAGATAAACAGAGCCGGGATCCTCAGCTTACGTGTGAAGAATGCAGGGGATAAAACATGAAAACGACATTGCATTTTTGGGACCATATGATCCCACCACAAGGAAGCTATTATCCCGGAAACCAATCTTCGGTAACCATGATGTAGTCTGAGAAACCAATCAAAAATGCAAGCTACCCACCCACATAATAGGCAGTGAAATGCCTTGCTAGACAAACTTTCCCCTCTGCAATAGACCCAATTAACATTTAAAAATTCACAGACTGAATGTTGAAATCACAAAAAGATACACCAAACAGCCCAAATCATCTTCCTCACAATTCTTTTGCAAACAAGCAATGGAGAATAGACATAATTGTTCTTGCACATAATGCAGCAAACTTCACTTGTGGTTCTCCAGATTATGCTCAACTGTAAAATGTCATTGGTGCTGATCATTTTCTTTATGGAGCAAAGACTAAGCCTTGGTTCAATGACAGGAAAATAAAAGAGGCCAGAGGAGGACTCCTCGAAGGTTGCGGGTGCACGACAGGAGAGTTTTTTTTTATTAACCGTGGTGTCCGGATCAGCTTGTGCGCACCATGACTAATTCCACAAGATACCCGCCACCTCCCACTAGCAACAGATACCATGTAACTTTGTCCACCAAGACTAGAATAGAAGGGAAGAAATCATCTAGTGTTTTTGTCTCTGTTGGGAATTGAACCTGAGACCTCATGGTGCTCAACCCACTTCAATGACCACTAGGACACACCCTTGGGTGCAAGAGAGATTTTTATCTGAAGGTCTCAGTAGAATCTAGATACTGGATGTGCTAAGAATACAAACTATTACCATTCAGAAAGTAAACACAGAACTGTCTATCTAAAGACTTAAGACACCACCATTAAGAAAGATGTGTCTAGAAATCCCCTATTTTCAGAAAGGCAACAGTATATTCATCTACATAATTTTCTTTACACCAAAAATGCAAAGACAAAATACAACTCTTGATCCTCTGTATTGAGCTACTTCTATCTTCACATGAAAAGATGTGTCTAGAAATCTTACGGTTTCAATAATGACCCAGAAATCTTCGTATCTCCATTTAAATGGCCCAATTTAAGAGGCATCAGCTGAAGCAAGCCAGGTAGATAGCGATCCATGATCTTATCAAAGCTTAAATTACCAGAGAAGTTCACATCCATTGCTGTGTCATCAGCCTCTCCCTGCAAAATTGAAAATGTCAACACCAAGGCTACGGACATGATAGAATTTGACAAGTTGGACATCCAAGGTAATTTACTGCTCTCTAAGATTTAATATGGTGTCACAAAGGCAGTCCAAAGCATGTTTTTGTGTTGTATAATTTGAACGATAAAAAAAGGGCCCTTCTTCATACTTGTCTTCTGTGCATTTGTCAGGAAACTACAAGTTCAGATATTAAATTAGTTGATTTTATATTTTTCAACATTGATCCCAAAAAGCAAAAGCTTTGGTATGTGTAAACACTAAACATAAAAGAGAATGGAGTGAACAGATAAGAGATCTTTTTTTGGGCAAGCTGATCAGAAAGCAATTAAAGATACTTCTCAAATACAACCTTGATAATAAATAACACAACATGTAACTAGTTAAATTCAGTTGAGGATATTGAAAAGATTTATCAATAAATACTGACTCGGAAAGAGTAGACAATTTACTGCAATTCTCAATAGCATCCCCTCAACTTAACTATTTATTATTTATCAACATATATCTTCGCTAATTAATCATCATCCAAGAAAGACAGATTCCTACATGCACATATTCACATACTCTCGGAAGATAGATAAATGGAGATCGATTCATGTCTTTCACGGATAATCTCGTTATTAAGAGGATATATGATATACCAATTCTCATTTTTACTTTATCCAACTTGTTCGTGTCCCACATCAGTGGGATAATGGGAATTTGGTCTCCTTATATGGTCTTTCCTCCCCTCATGGCTAGCTTTTGGGGTTGAGTTAGGCCGAAGGTTCAGTTCTTTATCATGGTATGAGAGCCAGGCCAATCCCAATTCATTGTTCCCGATGTTGAGCCCCCTATTTATATTGTCCACCTCCAGATGTCCAATCCTGAGCGTGCAGAGGATGTTCGAGTCCCACATCAGTGGCATAATGGGAACTTAAGTCTCCTTATGATCTTGGGAAATCCTTCCCTAGTGAGCTAGTTTTTGGGGTTGAATTAGGCCCAAGGTTCATTTCTTTATCATGGAATGTGAGAAAGCATGGCAAAATATTATTAAGATACATTATTACATTGAGTCCTATTTATAGACACTACATTACAATCCTTTTCCATGTAGAAATACCATGTACAATCCTATTCATGTTCTAACTCCTATTCCTGTTCTAACTCCTATTCCTGTTCTAGCATAACTAATTCTACCCTTCGATCTGCTTTGAAAGCTAGTTTGGTTAGGGATTTGTTGGAACTTCTTCTTGACCTATTCAGAAAGCTCCTATTGTTTTATGCTATTACAAAACCAACAGTCTCCTTCTTAGACCTTTCATAGATCAACTTTTTGATCAATTCGACAGGAGTTCTCGGTTTCACACTTCCTATCCTAACTATGAGGAAGCTGCCTTGGTGAGACCTGGTTGTTTCCTGAACATCGTTGGAGCGCCCCCCCCCTATCAAGTATAGATGACTAGCTTATATTTTTATCCAAAATCCTCTATGATTGTAGACATTGTATACAGGGTTGTCCCCTTCTTATGAATGAAACTATTACTTTATCAAGAAGGGCTGTTTTAGGTGGTGTCAGCCTGTTAGCAGAAGAAATGGTGGAGAAAAATCCCAGCATTCATTTGATGGACAGTTTGTAAGCCGAAAGGAAAGAAATTCCAGATGTTCCAAGAGTACAGGTAACTCCATACAGAAGATAAAGATGAATTGTATATTGCTTTTTCATTTTGGTAGAAAGAAAATTCTGTTAGTGGTCATAAAAAGTTTTTGTCTAGGGGGAACTTATTTTGCTATTCCGAAGGCTGTACACTGGTGACCAGCATAATATCTGTGCTGTTGTTCATACATATATGAAACATGTTACCAATTTCAAATAGAAAAAGGCTGCCTTAGGGAATCAACCCTAAATTCTCTGATCCAGACATCCTAGCATTTTCCTACTTCTTTCTTCTCACCCAAACTACCTACCGACAGTGTGATTTGCTCACCCATCATTGCAAGTGTGAACCTATCATGAGTTATGGTCATAGTCTGTCACAAAACTTCTCTCAAGTACTTGTTTTACTCTAAAGGTCTTGGCATATACTTCCAACCTAGAATGCTAAGTAACTCTTCCATGTTCTCAAGACGACAAAGGTAAAGTGATCTGAAAACCACTGATTATCTACTGGGCTGAGACTCCAAGTCTCCGACTATAACATGAGAAAAGGATCCCTTTCTGAAACCCTCTAGGATTGATCATATCCCACCTGATACCAAGTATCTTTCACAAAGACAATTACAGGACCCAAAAAAGGATTGCCCAAGACCATATAAAAGAATCATGTAGCACCTCCTTGACAATAAAGTCATCTGAGAATTCTATCAACACAACACCTGCATAACTAGGTACCTTATTGGATTAAAAATTGTAGACTTGACTTGAATGCAGACATCCCTTAGAAATTCATCTGCAGCTGGCCAAAGTTACATGTGGCAAGTTCACGCTAATTTTTTGGTTTAATATTTGCAGCCTAAAAATTGAAATATTCTGGAGACAAGTAATTCTCTCCTTTAGACACTCATTATGGTGTATCTCTTATCTAGTGACTTGACAATTTTTGTGAATATTTGGTCCAGAACATAATCATATTTACTTGATCTTCAAGCCAAAGAATAATCTCAGATATATACACGTACCTCAGGGCAAATCCATGCATTTCCTGCACCACGAATTTCACCGCCATCAATAAGGCTAGCTCTAATGCCGTACAAGTCAGCCACCTGCCGCAGACATGATGAAATTCATAGTACAGACACATTTCGAAAACTGGAAATATTTATAGCTGATTTTACTTACACAGTTATCCGTGTTGAAAGTAAAGTTGGCTGAAATGTAGGAGAATGGAACACGATCAATTGCTGCCACTGCACCAGCCTCCTTGTTATTAATCACAGCTTCATATGCCGCAGATTTAGGGAACTCATTGGCCAAATTGGCTATCTTCCTTGACACCAATGCACTCCCCACAAATATGGGCATATCCAAGGGACCTTGACAATTGAATACAGCTGTTACCGAGCCAGCCAACTGAAATAAATCATCAGCGGATTTTGAGATCAATAAGGAGAGAGGAGAGAAATGCTAGGTGTTTCGAAGACACGAGTAGAACAGTACAGAAAATCAAAACAGATTGTATTTTGCTTTTGTGTTTTTGGTGTACAAAGAACTCTCCTATAGATGCAGAAAATATCCTAGATGTGTTAGAATCATGCTAGGATTGGGAGTCCTTTGATATATTGCTATACTTTGACTTGCTGTAAAGGGGTTTAGCACTACCTAAGTGCCGAGTTATAATACAAATGTTACTTATTCAAAAAAAAAAAAAGGAGAGAGAGGCCAAAGGGTAGCCAGAATCATTGTGCCATCTTAAACGAAACAACAAATCACAGAGAATGATAATAACAACATACCCAGTGTAACTCCATAAGTGGGGTCTGGGGAGGGTAGCAAGTACGCAGACCTTACCCCTACCTTTGTGGGGTAGAGAGGTTGTTTCCAATAGACCCTCGGCTCAAAAGAAGTGTAATCAAAGAAGGATTGAAAGGAAAAAAACAGCAGACAATAGCAAGATTCTCCGAGCAAATGAAGCAACAGGTACAGAGAACAATAACACAGTTCATAATTTGATCACAAATGGTTGACCGCTTCATTTAAGTAGGAAAGGACTTGTAAGAATGTTTGTAGTCCTCTTAATAGAGTAATGAAGCACATTATTTGGCAACAGAAAACGTGGACACAGCCACATATTTATCATACTAATGGTGAAAACCCTAACCAATGTCGCAAATAATGAAGCTAAATAATGAAATCGGGTAGGGGTTTCACCAGACAAATATGAAGCTCTGTATTTAGTTGAGCAGAGCTTCAGTCAAAATAGTGTTTTGATAAATGAGTAACATGTCATTAACTAAAACATGATCAGGTGTTGGACCATCTAAAAGAGTGTGCATACTATAAACCCCGCCTGTAACTTCAAAGGATTTTCTTTCCCTCAATACAATTTCATACCCTGTTAAAATTCCTTGGATTAGGAGAAACATTCTGATAAACAAAGGTCTATTAATAGCTTCATTCTGCCATGGCACATTAAGCATTAAGTTACTCTCTAGTACATTTCTCAGTTCAGCATTGCAACACTAAAAGCACATCCCAGATAATAGTTGTTTTAGGTTCCAACCCAAATACACCAAGTCTACAAAGACAGAACATCTTTGAAGCACATTGCATTTTACAACACAAAAGCCCCAGATGAGAGATTATTACTACCTTAATCAAACACTGGAGATACTTATAAAGAAGGGATATTTTTGGGTTTTTTAAGAGAATAAGTTCTATAAATATAGGAATTAGACATGGCTAAAAACTACAGTTTATGTAAAGTAAAATATATATATATATAACTGTGGAGCTCCATATTGCTCTTTATTTTGCAAAGAATATAATGGCTAGTCAGATCACAGTTCCTTTCATGTTTGGAGTATTCATGACAGTAGAGAAAAGTACTGTGAAATTTAACTTGCGGTGGGCAATGAGTGACATTTAATTTATTTGCTGCCAGTTACTAGAGTAGATATTAATTGGATGACGGCAAACGAAGATCAATCTCTAGTTTAGACAATGAAGTTTGGAATAGGAAGGGGCTCATAATTAATACCTAGGCAACCCAAATACCAGGGTTACTAGCCTAGAGATATAAAATGTAATTTTATAGGAAGAATTGCGGCCCAAATAAATTTAGGCTTTCAAGGGCTCAATATAGATGCAAATATGCAACCGTGGAAAGGTGAATAAAAACAAACCGGAAACAATAAGGGATTCATCTTGAATGTTTTCATTAAGGCATTCACTTCAACAGATGGAACCTGAAAAAAGTGACAATACAAAATCAGAACTATATGAAAGTTGAAGAAGAGAAGAGAAAGACTGCCAGACAAGCCATAACCCACCTTTCATATTCCCATCACAACTGTTACAAATACTTATTGGTAACACTTCTAAAGCTAAGACAAACATTTGTGAACATTACATGACTGCTTGGAAAAGAATATCTTACATACAAAGGGAGCAGATCATCACTGCTGTAAGTGTAAAGAGCCCAAAAAATCTATCATGGCATCTATAGGAGAATATTATTTGAATCAATTAGGATAAGTATGGAGATTCCATTCCAGCAACTATACATCCTTTCCTACATGTCTAAATACTATTTAAACCTGAATAGTTAGAAGGAATAATCAAGCTGAACATTCCTAAAATTCTTTTCTTTTCTTCTTTTGAAACAACGATTCAGCTAAACCCGTTGCTCAACATGGTTCCACCCATATTATTAAGCCCACCTGGAAACAAAAAGACCAAATTTCCTCCCCTGCTAAACGGGATGGATGTCAAAGATTCTCATAGTATCTCATATAAATAGATCTAACATTTAAACTTGGCGACAGAAGATAATTCAAACACCACTTGGATTTATCTACTTAAAAACCTCAATATTGTTTAAAATTAAACTAGACATGGTTCCTAGTAGCTATTTGCAAAAGAAGCCCAGATAGTATACCTGACACATAAGATGGAATTCTCCTTCCTCTGGATTGATGCCAAAATCTCCAGAAGCTTCTAAAGGAACATCACCAAACCAACCACTGGTATTGTGCAAGAATATACGTTGAGCACGAAAACATAAACTGGCAGACATGTCCTACAAAAGAGAAGGAAAGTGATAAAAATGCACAAGGGCATCAACCGTCAGAACTTTAAATGGGTCATCAACAGTTCAACACACCTCACCAAACATATGTGTTTGTCTTAGAGCATGTAGGGCTATGAAAACTCGACACTTCTATAAAGCTACTCAAGAACAAAAAGATCCACACGATTCACAAGTTACGAGAAGAAAATACCTAAAATTACTTATGCTACTTGTAAGTGTAGTAGCAGACAACTCAGCACAAATAATAGACGGATAAGAGTATGAACTGTGAGGCAGATCATAAAAAATTGCTTGGTTCAATGACTCCAATTCCGAAAGACAGCTTACCCAAAATCCAGAAGGAGCATCATATATTTGAAATGCCAACCCTGTTACATCAAGCTGTCCATGAAGATTTGGAAAACTTTCCCCCTTTTCCATGCACATGTGCACCTTTCAACAAGTGTTTGCAAAGTCAATACTAAGTGGTTGTTCTGACATAAAATTAGTAGAACATATGATCTTCTGCAGAGGATAAATGTCAACCATATCCAATGTTAACATGCAAAAGGAAATATACAGAATTTACAAATAATTGCACATACAAATATTTGGATCTGCTGGAAGAAATCAACAAAAACAACCCCGATATACAGAGTCAAAATTTAGCATTATAATAACACGAGGAATGTCAGGACAACAGTATGCGTCCAGCTTTAGTATTTTGGGATATGTGAAGTATGTGGCCGGCTTGAGTTTTATGGGACACGTGAAATATGCATCCAGTTTTAGTTTAGGGAAGAAAAGTTCCACTCCTATATCAATGGTCAAATGCTTTACAATAGTGTTAATTAATCTTTACGTGACTGGCATGCACTATTGAGAACCTTCATTACTGGATTTTTTTTAATTACATTTATTGTGAGAAATGAGAGATGAAATTGAGAGAAGCATCAAAACAAGTGTTTTACATCTATGTTAATTTATAGATACTTCAAACAGTATACACAATTCACTCTTTGAACGATGCAGTGATGCATACACATGTCGCTAGTGTGGCTAGTTCCAATCTAACCACTAACCTAACATAATCAACTCATCCAACAATTGAGATAACATGAAATGTTAAAAAACTGAAAAGGTTTACAGAACACATGCAGAGTTAGGGCAGCACCTCGCCAGTAGCTCTTCCTTTGGACCATATGATTGGAATTTCCAAAATCCTCTCAAAAAGCTGCATCCAAGAAATAAAACAATACATGACGCATAAAACAGTAAAAAGTATCAAGCCTTTTTGCAGTCTCATTGTGGAATAACTCTTTTGGATCTTTCAAATTTCACAAATCAAGTAACATGGCAATGCACCTTACCGGGACAAAGAGGTTCACAATCTTCAGATTCGCATGCCATTTCTGCTCAGTAATATCAACATAAACATCTGTTGATAACCAGCCACCATTGTCAGATCTGATGTCCGATCGCCACATCTTACAATTACCATCTAGCTGTACATGCACGCGTCCATAGTGGTTTTGAAACTTAACATGCCCCGTGACATTTTCCATCTCTCTATAAAGACAGACAAAGATAATACTGAATGCATAGACCAGCATGAAATAAACCTAAGAACGAGGAAAAGATTGGGATTAAGATAACTCCAGTAGCAGAACATGCACACATCAAGAATGTATCTCCCATCACCACAGCATTTCAACAAGGCCATTTGGCAATTTAAAAAAAGGTAATTAAAGCTATCTAATATTTCCCATTAACAAAAAAAATGTTGTGCAAACAAATCAAGGCAGATGAGGATAAACATCCATATCAACCAACTATACTTGGTGGAGCATGAGTAAGAGAGAGAGAGAGAGCGAGAATAAGAAGGAATTATTAGAAGGACAAATTTTAAAATTAAAAGAAGTTTTCAAGAAAATTATTTTTTGGACAGGTTCGAAAACTTTTTAGCTGGTTTGAAGTTTACCTTGGCTCTGAATCACCATATGCAAGCAGCATCAATGAGCCTCCACTGAAATGTACAGAATCCAGGATTACCGGAACCATCTTTTCAATACTGGAGACATGGTTTCCTTCATCCCCATCAACAAGTTCAGCAACAATATCCTCCACTGTTGGACTCATCTCGAGCTTCAACCTTTTCAGCTTTGCAATTGAATCAGCCCCGAGCTGACCTAGATTCTTCACAAAAGAACATAAAGCTGACTTTGGGCTCCAGGACTGTAGAGTTTTTGATGGATGGTGCAAAGGCAATGGCTCAAGCACTGTAACTCCAGAACCAAAAGAGGTATGGCCTTGTCTAATATCTGAAATCCCCCAATGAGACTGTTGAGCCTGCTGCTCAAATCTATGTGAATCATCTCTGCTATTGGCACCTGTACTCATGATATCAGCTGCAATTTCTTCACTACTTACTCCAGGCCCATCAGTTGTTCTAATCCCCAGGACATTAGTGGAGGATATTTTTTCACTGAGACTTAAAGCTTTACGAAGTCTAACCAAAGTAAACAGAAATGGATCACGTATAACGTTTAAACTTTTGATGCAATCATTATCACATTTATCTACAGGCAAGGGATATGTACCCAACATTTTCTTACACATAAGATCAAGCTGGCATCTTTCTACTGGGTCTGAGATTCCTTCAGTAGAAGAACCACAATCGGACACCTTAGATTTTGCATTGCTGGTAAATAAGTTCCCCTCAGAATTATCTACAGAGTTTACAACTTCTTCAGATATTGTTGGTGAAGAAACAGAGGGTAAGGTATCAACCTCGCTTTTGACTGGAAAAATAGCAGGATTTGCAATATCATAAACCTCAGATGGCGGACAACAGACACTGAGATTTGCATTTCCCTTGAAATACAAACAGGCTGCTGATGCACTACGCTCAAGAATTCTTCTTCTAGATGCAATACCAGCTGCAGATAAATCTCTGTCATTAGCCTTCTTGAATCTTTGTCTTAACGAGCCTGGTATGATTTTAGACCAAAACTTAGTCCCCGAAGAAGAAACTTTGGCACCAAATGTTTTCTCTAAATCTGCATGCTTCAAATCATACTCCCCTCCTAAATCCATGTGATGCTGATCTCTCCAGTGCAGTTTCTCATCCATACAAAAGAAGGACTCTGAAGTAACTATCCTTGCAAGAGAACTTGCAGCATTCTTTGAGAAGTCATCATCTAACAGAAAAGAATTTCCTTCAGGAAGAACATAACCCCTCTCTGCTGCTTCCCTTGCTGCAACATCTCTCTCCCTGGCCCAGCGAGTAGCTGCTTCCTCTCTGGAAATCCTCCTTATTTTTGTCCGCAAATCAATGCCTTCTTCAGCTGACAAGCGGCTCAGCGGATTGTCTTCAGAAAAGGGAAGCCCAAGCCATGAATAGTTTTGCTTTTGCGCTACCAGAATACTTGGATTTGACAGGACCGCATCAATCACAATCTTTCCCCTACTCAGGCTCGAAAAAGGAAGAATTCGCAGCTTAACAGTTGGTAATTCCCCACAGGAGAACTCTTCACTATGAGGACCAATAGAGCACGACTCTAATGTAATACTTAAAGGTGATATTCTTCGAACCCTACCAAAATCAAGTTCGCGTTGAACATAATCACTCAATAATGCACATACGGAAGGCAAAAGCTTTGCTTCAATATAACTCTTTGCTTTCAACTGGCCATACCATAGAAGTAAAAACACCCCAGATATTACAGCACAAAAGACTGAACAACGGAAAAAGAATAACCCTTCTTCCCAAACTGGAACTAGTGATTTCACCAAGCCCTTACTTCGAGCTAGAGGCTCTCTCACAGAGCATATTAATGTGCCACTTCTCAATGCAAAACTCTTCCATAACAGCTCCACATTTCTTCCACAAAAATGGGTAAATTTGACCCCTTGAGTTATCCAGTCACCTTTCTTTGAATATTTGCACTTGCAAACATCTCTTCTTAATGATCTTACTCCACTAATATAATTTCCCCTTCTCCTTCTGTTCAGGTTGCATTGAAGTGGAAGCCCCAGAAAGGGGCTATAAAGCTTAGCAGGCATTATCTCCATATTATGAGTTTTCACTTGATATTCAACATAATTGCAGGGGACCAAGAGCCTACTCTTAGTCCCCCTAAAAGCTTCAAGCTACAAAGCAGTTCCCAAAACATTCAAGGCCTGGTACGGTTAAGCATTATTGAACCATTAACATTCTTCTCGTCATTAAAATGCAGAAGTATCAATATTTAACATATCATGCGAAGAGTAGGAGACGACCTTCACAAGCTCAAAAAACATGGTAAGGATGTACAACAAGATTTTAAAAGTGCCTAAATTCATCCCCCTCTAATTGACCTGAGTTGATTTCCAAAGATCTTAAGACTAAGATGCTTGCATTGATTTTATCTTTTATTGTTTCTTATATATGCAATGTTTCTTATACCTGCAGAGCATTGTAGCTATGTATTTATTGAACTTGCAATCCAAATTCAAGATGTGAAAAATAGGAAGCTAGTTGATAAGTGGTCATATCAAAATTTAATGACATAGTTGTAGTATATTTCTTTACATTACTTTACAATAGTCTACAATCTTGCAGAAAATAAAATCAAATTAGGTCCATCAAAATGACAGAGAGAGAGAGATTACAAATTTTATTCACAAAAACTCTTTTTTCTGAACCACCATGTTTTATGAGTTCTCCTTATAGAACAAACAAAAATTACCAAATATTAAGAGCTTCACATTTCAACAACAACAACATACCCAGTGTAATCCCAAAAGTGGGTTGTGTGGAGGGTAGAGTGTACATAGACCTTAGAGCAGTAGAGAGGTTGTTTCCGATAGACCCTGCGGTCAAATAAAGAGAGAGCTTCACATTTTAGAAAAACCAAAATGAAATAGGTCATTTCACAACAATTCTAGAGTTCCCATAAGTCAAGCTCTGATATTTACACAACCAACAAAAACCCAAAAAAAACCTTAACTAGTTCAGCATTGAAAAAGAAAGGTTGAGAAGCAGAAAAAGACTATAAACAGAGACACCCAGATGAAGAAAAACAGTTATAAACAAAACTAACATGAATTCAACTAAATGTTCACGAGTCTTACTGTGTATAAGCACATAAAATGTCGTAAAAACTTCACTAAACAGATTCAAGGAGCGCAGAATCAAGAAGAGGAAACTCTTTATTTGCTATAATTCAAATTTTTCTGAATCTTTGTGATTGCGTGTGGCTATCATTTTTCAGTATACTTTTTCGTGGGGATTTTGCTCGAGTGAGTTCGGCAGGACTCAGTTCTAATTTCTGAATGGAATGAAATTGCAAATTACACTGAAGGTCCTTTGAACTATTTGGAAAGTGCAAAGCTAATCCTATAACTAATCAATTTACTCAACCAGGTTTCATTTTTCTCTATACTAGTTATGAAAAACCTGTGTTATGCACGGACCCAATATTTATTGATAAATTTATTTTTTAAGTGGTGTTAATTAAATAATATTAAATTAATCTCATTAAGTGTAAAATAAATACAAAATAAATATTATTAGTAATGTTTATAAATTTTAAGTGGTATTGATTAAACGATTTAAATTTTTGCTTTAATATATATTTGTGTGGTAGTAAATCATCTCATTCTTTTTTCTCGCAAATCTAACATGAAATGTCTCATTGGAATGTCCATAATTAAAGTATTTTTTTTCAGTGACATTTAATTTTTTTTCTCAAAATAGTTACAAAATTTACACAAATATTACCAATGTTAAAAGTAATAAAGTTATTATAACTTATAACTAAAGGATATGAATTTAAAGCATAGCTAAAGTAGGTCCCATAATTTAAAAAAATGATACAGTAATTAAATTAAAGTAGAGTATAAAATTTATTTTTTAATTCTTTTCAAAAATATCGTTGCTAAACCTGGCGCGTTGATAGAGAGGTGCTTGCTTCATCCTTAAACTCTCTCTAATATAATAAGAAAATACCTATGTAGAGTTCTCTTCTCAACATAATCATTTCGTAAATTAAGAATGAATTCATTAATTAGTCAGCAAAAAAATTGTTGTCTCAACTATCTACCTTGATAAATTTGAAAGTAATTAAAAGGTGCTTTTTTTATATAATATCGCTCATAACCTATTTATTTATTTATTTACAATCCAACCTTCAACTCTTTAGAAAGTCCTTCAAATTTTGGCACTGACCTAGCTGGCGAGCGATCCCAATTCACGCGTCAAAGATAAATGTGTCACGCTGCATGAAGAAAGCGCGTTCTTCTTCTACTATTTCCTTGCTTAAAATATATTTCTAGAAGTCCCTTGTTTTTTAAGACGCAAAAGTTGTTTCTTATATTTTTTTAGGGAAGGGTTTTTTAGCCCTCATCCTAAAGTAAATCTTGAAGAACTGACTGCTCTGGACAATTTCGTGATTTTCTCAAAAAAAAGTCTGATTTTGAGAAAAATGATTATCGTAGGAGTGAATTTTGTAATTACATTGGGAACATAAGACTTTGTTTCGTTCGTTGTTTCATTTACGCAACTTACGAAGACAATATTTCTACAATTAAGATTGTGTGACTCTCAAGCCTACACCTTGAGCGTGATCGACACTCAATGACATTGCTAGCCTTAGCATACTCATAACATGACATGAAACATGAGCATACACTAGACAAAAGTGGGAACATAGTTTAAAAGGAATTTAAGAAACTAGTCTTATAAAAGAAGATTTTTTTATAAACAAAGGTTAAAACTAAAATACATAATTGACTGTCAATTTGTAAAGCCTCTAACATGACTGAGTAATGTCTATCTGGATAAGGCTCTTGGCATACCTCAAGTAAATTAACATGAAATACTAAAATTGTAGATTAAGTCCCTGAAAACAGAAAGGGATTCACTAAAAGCACAGAATGTAGAATCTAGTGTGTTGCTTGATCTCATGTGTATGCATTAATAAAAGATACAACGCCCTCAATAAAAGGGACGTGAGTACGCGTAGAATAGTACAATAGTAACCATAATTTGACTTCCCCATATGAGAATGAAAAATGGTAAGTCTCACATAGTCTGTGGAGACTCCTTTCATAATATAAGTGTCATCAATCTTTAAAAAAAATTGAAAATATATTTACGGGTCCTCATGAAATAATTAATCATTAAATTATATGTTTGAGTGTAAAAATTATACCATATTTTATTTTTGCTCTCATTTTTCAGTAATGTGTGTGAGTGGAATTGCCACACCGTGTACTATGACTATGGATGACAGCTTTGCCGTCATTTTTACTGATTGTGGTTGATTTTGTTGTCTTTGTAACGCAACTCGCTTCCTCAGTTTTTGTTTTAATAAACCTTTCTAGTTTTGATTGGAATGGAATAACAGTTCCTTCAACTTTTGAAGAGTCTGTCTCACTATCACAACTTTGCATACAATTTATCACATGTAAAGTCAATAGCTAAGAACAAACTGTTAACACTGTAAAAACTAAAACAACAAAGAAATATCTAACTTGTCAATACTTTAAGTGCCCCATAACGACGCCAACAACTTGTCGTTCGAAATTCAATCACACATGCTAGTGTACATTGTCGCAAGTAATAAGTAATTGCTTTCACAATTGATTTTAATGATCCCTCAGAGTCTAAGCTGCTCATAAGCTATCAATTTTCCTATTGTATTTTTTAGAATTAGTGTTGTTCGATTTCAGAGAAGTTGTTTTAGTGATTATTCTACTAGTTATTACTACTACTGAATTCGACAAAATATTTATATTGAACCAGACAATTATCACAGGAGTTGAGCACAAAGGGATTAAAGACCTAGAGTTATGACCCTTGAGTAGTTTCATCCTCTTCGATTATAGTTGTTAAGCATGTTTAAGATATCTTCTATAATATGATCATGGTCTTCTGAACCGTATAATTACACCTATCCAGATTGACCTCACACCTACATTATTGAGTGAGGATGTGGTAAATCGATCCAAATGATTTTATTTATCTTCTTATATTTGACCCAAACAAGACAAACTATGTGTGTTTCTGTCTTAGCCGTTAATCCAGCTACATATGAACTCTACTCCCCTTAATCCACGTTTTATTCTTAGATTTTCTATGTCCGATTTCACTAACAACTATTTCTTTACTTTATGGCTTGTGAAGCAACAAAATATACGAGTATTAGATTAAGAGAACAAAATATGTATGGTAGAATTTGGTAAACAGTCATATAATTAGAGGAAGATGTTCATATAATGTCCATAACCTTATGAAAACTTTTAGCCACTCATTATCTGATTACACGTAAAAGAATTCATAAACAATAATGAAAATAAGATTAAAAGAAATTCTAGAATAATGATAAATATTCTTGCCTTTGCGAGTTTGCCCACTTTTTACTTCAAAATTAGTCCAATTAAGTTCTTTTCACCTTCAAAGCATAAAACACCTTTCATCAGCTCAAAATCATGTGATCGAATGAAAACAAGGATTATTGTTGCGCTCAAATCGCACACGCAAGTGTACGTGGTCGTTCAAGTATTAAAGTGGCTCTTGTTAAGAGCCGGGTATCATACCCACAGGGACTCACGATTAGAATCACTTAATTTCTCCAAAACTTTCAGCTTAACACAAGTGTTATCAAGATTTCAAGATTGATTTATTTTATAATATAAAAGTTATATGAAAGCTAAACAGACACGATTCAATTTCTAAGGGTTCAAACAATGATTGGATAAGGTCCAGGGCTGCAGCTCTTATCAGGATTCATGAAATTATTCTTATTAAACGAAAATTTATCAACTATTGAATCAATGATCACAGGGTTAAAAATATGATTATGGTCTCCCGACCTCTAATCGCCTACGATAAATGACAACCTAACTACATCATTGAGCGGGGATAGGTTGGATCAAGTACCGAGCATTACAATTTCTTCCTGTGTAATGACCAAGCATGATTTCTAGGTATATCCCTATCCTAGATACAAATTAACCCTAATTATTAAGAGAAAATCATGCTCCTTATGCCCCACGTTCTATCCTCTTATTCCTCTCACGAGTTCAATTCGGACAATATATTTATTTCAATGGTAATCAGGCACGAAATACGAAAAACAAGAACATAAGAGAGATTCATATGATAGTTAAATGCAATCCATAAAGCTCAATAAATTACAATCATCCTGGAGCCACAGCCCTAGAACTAGGGAATTTAGCTACTCATAATAGTATCTTCGATCAAGCAATGATTAAATATCATAAAGTAAAAGGGTTAAGAAAAGAACTCTAAAAACTGATGAAATAGCTCTCCAAATCGTCGTTCTTCAAAACCCAGAAAAGAAAAATGCCTTCATAAAAATAAAATATGTCTCTATTTATAATTAAGTCGAAACGGCCAAATATGGCACATTATGGCGCGACGCGGAGACTCTTCTTAGGTTTACTTTAAGGCAGTTAAGTCTTCTCCGCGACGCGGCTACTCCACGGACCGTTCTGCCTCAGCTTGCTTTATCGCGAACAAAAAGAAAAATCACTCTCCGCGACGCAGAGCGACGCGGAGAGGACACAGAGTGTTCTGTCCCTATTTTATAATTTGCATCCAAGAATCAATTCCCTTTCCACGACGCGGAGAGGATACGAATGTAACACCCCGACTTTTCAAAACTCTAATTTAACTCGTACCTTCGTAAAAAAATAAAGAGGGTGAGTAATATATTAAGAATGATATGGTATGTCATATTTTAAGTGTTCAAGGGTTGTATATCAAGTTTTTAAGTTAGGTAAGTTGCAAAATAAAAGTTGGCGAAAGTTATCGTAAGTTTCTTTTTAAATATTTCTCTGAAATTTGGGTCAAATATCTCAGAGGTTTTCTCCCAATCTATAAAGATTTATGGGGCCTATAACCTAGAAAATCGAAGGTCTACGAGTATACTTTCCAACGCATCAAACCGTTTGTTCATACGACTTCAGAATAGAGAGAAATTCACATTTTTGTGAGACTGCGCAAGCAGGCACGTGAGGTGGGTCCCCTTAGAAAACCCACTTCTAGGATCAACCAAATTATATATTTTCTCGACTTAAGTCCTTGACAAAAGTTGTTCTACGCGTTGAGCTCGTCATCATGGTATAATTTGTTTTATCGATTTCGTAGCATATCATACTTTGGTGTTGGGACAGCAAGGGTTTGGACATACTTTAAGGTTTTGAGATGTATTACGAACTTAAGATCAAGGCAAGACCCTTCTTTCATCGACTCTGGTTTTGATAAGCCACAAATAGTAATTTGCGACGGAAATACATATCTTTTATCAGATTATCGTGGTATCTTCTATTTTCCTGTGTTGATTATGGTCCTGCCTTGTTTAGTAGCGAGGGGGGCTGTGAGTAAAAGTCGTTAGGCCACGTGAATTCAGCGAGAAAGGTATGTTAAGGCTATTCCCTTCTTACGGCATGTTTCCTTAAAGCTTAGGATCAATGTAATTGGGTTGTTATCGTTGTTAAACTTGTAGCCATTAGTGTTGATTATGGCTGTTCGAGTGGATATAATCCTCCCTTGTCGGGATTCTTATTCAGTTAGTAGCGTCCCTATGTTGGACAGGACTTAGAGGCTATTCGTATAGGTTGCTTATAGCTAAATTGCTCGCTTTTAGCCTATTGGATTGTTATTGTTGCCCTTGGGGTTATTGTGGTTAGCTGCAGAAATGTGATCTATGCCTAGAAGGGCTATGTTCTGCCTACAGGCTATATTGACGCCTTATAAGGCTATATGTTGCCTACAGGGCCATGTTTTTGCCTAAGAAGGCTATGATGTTGTCTAAGAGGACTATGTTACTGCCTAAGAGGGCTATGTGTTGCCCACGGGGCTATATTGATGCCATAGAGTGTTATGTGTTGCCTACGGGGATACTTTGATGCCAAAGAGGGCTATGTGTTGCCTACAGAGCTATGTTAATGCAAAAGAGGGCTATGTGCATCCCACAGAGCTATGATGTTGCCTAAGAGGGCTATGCGCTGCCTACAGGGATATAACGTTGCCAAAAAGGGCTATGTGACTTCTTTCAAAGACAAGGAGCTACCAATAGGAGTATGTAGGTTGATTTGGCACCTTCTGGGCTTATGGGGGCCTAGGTAGGTGGTGTGTTGTTTGTACCTGCCGAGCTTATGGGGGCTTGGTTAGGTTGTTGTTTGATCATTTATTTGTATTTTTAGATTCAGTAGTGGGTTAGCATGCTTATC